>QANY01007939.1:0-17927 GCA_003255025.1 Datisca glomerata
ACCCATGAAAAAGTATTTAAGCAATATGAGTCAGAGGTAGTTCGAAATTGCTTTCATCTAAGATTTTGATTTTCTGGCTGATTTGAGAAATAATTATCAGAACAATGACAATAACATTCCTCTATGAAGCATAACAAAGAGTTAACAATAAGAGTTTTTACTTTTTTTCTGTGTAAAACCAGAGTTTTGTATCTAATGAAAGTAAACTAATGCAGGGTTTATTGTGTAATACACAATCTACAAAAAATATACATGATAAGGAAGAAGAGTAATGCAGTTACACTGTCAAATAAGTTTCAAAATTTGACGCTTAATGGTTCTGCAAGGGGTATGTAAGGAGAAAAGAAATCTAGACAAGTTTTTTAGCGATCTTTATTATCAAACTTTTTCATGTGGAAAAAATTAATCATGAATATACACCCTGCTAACATTTCGTATACAAAATGGTTTGATGTGGATAGGAAGTGTTGGTGAAACAATGGCATCGAGATGAGCAAAAACATTCTTATGAAAATGTATCTAGTGATTCCTGTGATCATGTAAAGGTCCCAGTAATGCGTATGGATGAAATCAAACAGAGAAATAATATAGAGCTTAAGACTCTCATCTGAATATTACTTTCTTTCATTCCGAACGGAAGAGATGCAGTCCAATAGAAATCAGTAACACAAAAACAAGAAAAGTTGATGGACTTACTACAAATGGAAGAAAGACAATACAATCTCAAGTACACAACTTTTTAGTAGGGAGTTCAAATCACATTTGAAATAGATTCATATAAGATATAATAAATCATTAATTCAAAAATGTTAGCCTTTTGTTCCACTCAAGCCACCTCATGATTGTTTTATTACCCTTCTCATTGAGTTGGCAATCACAATAATCAACCTATCTAGATGGGAGATCTACTGCTTATAAGTTGCAGTTAAATTAGGAAAAGAGGGAAGTACATACAAATTTAACTATAATGTTTTTAAAGGTAAGGCATGATTAGAGATGGAGCAAATGACAGAGTCTAACATCTGGCATAATTAGGTAGTGTCAGCGGTTCCTAAAAGAAGCCATTAAATATTGGAAAGGGCAGATTTCAACCAACTTACTAAGGAGGATCTTAACTAACACATTTTCTTTTCTTTTTTTGGAAGAATCGACAACCTTCTATCGATGCATATATTGTTGATGTAATAGATTATAGAATTGAAGATCAACATTGTTCTTTCACTGCAATCCTTAACCCACTAATTAACCCAATTAGATGTTTGATAATAAGATAGATGATTTCAGGCTGGAAAAACATAAGAAAGAGGAATAATAAGTTCTATATAAAGATATTCAGATGACGTCACAATCATGTAAAAATAAAAGATCAAATTGTTGTAATTTGCAAATCAAAATCAAATGTGTTCGACTTCAAAACATTTCTACATAGCCTACATGATTTATAATGATATGATTAACAACCAACCAACAATTTACAATGAGTTTTCTACCTTAAGTACTCTACAATAAGGTCATCCAGCTCAAATTCCAATTCAATTCCTAACTAAAATAAAATGTCTAAGAACTATCTAAATAAGAAACTGTAAAACAATTAGTCAATTAAAACATGTTGGCAGCTAAACAAATATGTCAAACTATATAACCCTTGACCAACTGACAATGTCAAACAAACATTAAATTGATATCATCCTCACAACTAATAGCATAAACCCATTACTAATAAAATTTCTCAAGCACCAATAAGTTAGCAACTCACACAATTGATTAAACTCATTCAAATTTTTAAAGCATTAAAACAGTACTGAAAACTTTTCTAAGAATTGACAAAATCAATCTCCATTTGAAAACTAATATAGGAGATACATATAGAAATATGTAAAAAAAGGATGAAACAATATTTTTGAGCAGAGCAGTAGACATTTGAATGATCATATTTCTTAAAATACAATCTAATTGTTTCATTTTTTCAGATTAATCCTTAAAATCACAATTTTACTGCATGCAAATGTGATAGAAGAAATTATGGTCTTTCAGGTTTGAGAATATTTAAAAGACAAATTTAATAAATTAAAGTTGCAGTCGGTGAAAAATTCATTTTAATTCACTGAAACATGCAAGATTCATCGAATTCGACCATCTCAAAGCCAAACGAATATCCTCATAAGGTGCATTTTTAAGAAGATCAACATAGAACCTATCATGATAGCATTGGACAACAATATATCACAAGAAATATGATAGTTTTATCCTAATGAATATAAACAACTTTATAAAAACAGACTAACACCCATAAATATTTTGCCTGTTGGTTTCTTGCTTGACTAAACACTTAATTGAATTCAAATGGAAGCTGCTTCAGGCATTTCCTGTGATCATGTAAAGGTCTCAAGAATGTCTATGGATGAAACCTTACAGAGAAATAATATAGAGTAAAACACTTGCATCTGAATATTACTTTTTTCACTTTGAAAAGAAGAGTTGCAGGCCAATGGAAAACAAGATATAAGAGAGACACAAGAAAAGTTGATTGACTTACTACAAATGGAAGAAAGACAATACAATCTAAAATACACAAGTTTTTAGTAGGGAGTTCAAATAACAATTGGAATAGATTCATATAAGATATATTAAAACATTAATTCTGAAACTTCAACCTTTTGTTCTGCTCAAGCCACCTCATGATTTATTTTTTATGTCACTTCTAGCTGAGGTGATAATTGTAAGAATTAACCTGTCCGGACGAGAGAACTGCTGCTTATGAGTTACAGTTAAATTGGGAATGAGGATATACATACAGCTACAATTATGATGTTTTTAAAGGTAAGGCATCATTACAGATGGAGCAAATGACAGAGTCTGGCATAATTATGTTGTGTGAGCAGTTCCTAAAGGAAGCCATCAAATATGGGAAAGAAAGACGAATCTTAACCAACTTGATAAGGAGAATCTTAACCAACTCTTTTTCTTTCTTACCTTCTATTGTTCCAGATTAGAGGATCGATATTGTTCTTTATCCATTTAGTTTTTTACTTGGTATGACCATTGGCTATATCGAAAGTATCTAGATAGCAGCAAGATGTTAGAGCTTCAGTTATTTTGATCACTTTTAACTTTCATGCCCAAGTAAAGCAAAGAGGCTGCCGCCAATTCCCTACTTTTATTTTGATATGCCCAAATAAAACTATGTAACATAATACCTTACTTTCTATGCATTAATATACTCCTTGTTGTTGAAAGCACCATTCACTGCAAGTATTACTCTAGCATCCTATTCGAATTGGGATAACTTGCTGGGTTTATGAGACTGTATTGCATATCAATTTTGGGTTTATGTAGAAATTTGGAAGTCGAAGATAGCATATAGCTTTTGTAGAGAAGAACAAAGTGAAATGCTACACTCGGATCTGATTGTTACATAATGTGCCAGGCGCATCACCTCTATCTCTAGTATGGTCACCTCTACACTCTTAAACAAGATTGGCAGGTTAGCATGCAATTGTAGATATCATACCAATTGTAATAGTTTCTTATTCAACTCAACTAGATTTTCAGTATATTGCATTAATTCCATATAATTAACCCAATTGGTGGTTTGACAATAAGATAGTTGATATTAGAATTCATCCATCCCTTGTTCACTTTCGCTTTGTTTAATTGATTATGAACTATCATGTATTGATAGTGCACATGAAATAAGTAAAATAATTAGATGACTAACCTCCCCATACTTTACCGATTTGATAAATATTGGTTACGTAAAGTTCACCAATGGACAATTGATTTCAGGCTGGAAAAACATAACAAAGAGGAACAAGAAGTTCCTAAAAAAGTCATTTAGATGACTTCGCAATCTAGTAAAAATAAAAGTTCAAATTGTTGCAATTTGCAAATCAAAATCAAATATGTTTGACTTAAAAACATTTCATCACAACCTACCTGATTTACAAAGATATGATTAACAAGAAAACAACAATTAGTTCTTCAACAACTTTACCAATTAGTTCTTAAATAAAGCATTAGTCATGTCATAGGTCTTACTCATTCATAACACAAAAGCATAAAACGTAGTTTATCATTATGAGAATTGAATGACTAGCCTAGCATGAATCGTATGCTACATTAACAAGAAAAAGTGGAGTTTGAATATGTTGCACCACATTTTGTCGGAAGAAGCACTGCAAATTAAGCTTGAATGTCATTAGTGACATGGAGAAAAAAAGGATGAGCAAACAAATTTAGAATTGCGTATACTTACCAACTGTGGTTTAACTTTCGAAGTGCAGGATACAGGGCATATTCTTTGCTGATCAGTAACATGCACAGACATAATGTTCAGTGAATATAGAATTAAGTACAACGCCACCTATTTGTACCAGTGACATAGTATGTAGCTGGTCCAAGAGTATCACTATCCCTTTCATACACAATCCCATTCGAGCTTCCAATCTGTGGACCTCCGCATTTTATGCTAAAGTTATAATCTCACACAAAATAAGATGAAATGATTAATCATAACCACTACAAAAAGAGCTATGATGGTAGCCAAAAAGCGCATTCGTAGCATTTTCATATCATTTTTCTAAACGCTATGGTTGCCAACGTTATTAAAAGTACGACCCTACATAGCATTTTTCGCCATTAAAACATTTTTTATAACATTTTTTAAATGCTATTGTAGACCTACCATAGCGTTTTTGAAAGCTATCAAAACACTTTTTATAGTATTTTTTAAACACTATGTTAGACCTATCAGCATTTTTTAAGTGCTATGCTAGACCTATCATAGCATTTTTCAATGCTGTTAAACCTTAACATTTTCTTAACATTTGACAGACCTACCATAGCATTTTTTCAATGCTATGATAGATTTACTATAGCGTTTTTTCAATGCTATGGTAGACAAATGATAGCATTTATAAACCAATAGTAAAAAATTACCATACGTTTTTAAAATTTTGTCAAATACTTTTCACAGCATTTTTATGCTATATGATGTGCAACATCTTGTTATTATAAGTTTTTTTATTATACTTATTCTTGCCATTGTACAAACTTAAAAAATAATATTTTTGACAAAATATAGAAAAATATACTAACATCACATAACTTTTTATTTTATTACTGAAAAATGTTACAAACTATTGTCCACTAAAAATCATAGATTCAAATGATAAATACATATTGATTTTTACATAGAACAAGAAAAAGTAATATCATAAGAGTAGATTAAAATCTAGTAAGACTCCAAATCAAATTATGAAGCTTCAAAAACCGATATCAAGGCAACATGTGGTTACTTACTTTTGTTGACTTTGTTTTGAAGTATAATTGTAACTGCAGATTTTTAAACAATCCAAAAAAATAAGGAATTCATTTATACAAACTGAATCTAGAAAATAGTGTGGGAAAATATACTATTCAATATAATATGACTAAAGAGAAATAAATAGAGTAAAATAATTATTAATTATTAATCATTTACAACTATTTTATTCGTCAATGAACAAATTTGTCACTATATTCACTTTCCCCTATTTCAATCATAGTAACTACAGATTTTTATTAGCCCCCTTCGACTAATGATATCTCCTTAGTGAACTACTCAAAATAAGTCAAAAGATAAAATAAAAAACAACATCAATAACAATTAATCCAAAAAGGAATATAGTAAAAAGGCAAACAAGAAAACTTCTCGATTTCTTGCTTTGAAGTTTGAGCGGATACTGAGAAGAGAAAACAAAGAAGAGGCAACCAAGAATACACATCTTCACCTAAAGTAGCAGCCTCTACCTCTTTCCTTTGCAAGGAAAAAGTGAAGAAACATTGTCTGACCATGTGTATAGTAGGAACAAATATATATAACCAACCATCACACAATCAATACACTACCTAATATTATCCAAAATAGCAACACACAATAATAGAAACTAATCATAGAATCGGATCAAATATTAATGTATCCAAATCAAAACCTTTCTTTTCAAAAAACCAGATCAAATATTATTTAAAGATGTCAATTACTAACTTGAGTAAGTCTGGGAACTCATACTCTCTGTCATATAGAAGGAAATCGATAACTCATGTAGAGAACATACCAAAAATCACACGCTGAACAAACAGATTTTTCCTATTTTAAATCAAGCTAAGATTGCTTGGTCATATAATTATTGAAAAAGTATATAAAGATCTTGATACAAATAATACCTTTTTGTCTTCTTTCTCTTGAAGTTGAACACAATTTCTCTAGGTGAACAAATTTAGTAGCAGAAATCTTAAAAACTCATTACCATGAAAAGACCAAACAATGAACTCTAAGATTTCATTCAGTAATGAAAACATTTACTTGTTGAGTAAGAAATTTGAAAATAATTTTGGCTAATGTGTTTCAAAGACCAAAAGCTAGAGACACATTTACTTTGCATTCAACGTTTTTCTATTGAAATTGACAACTAATTAGAGTATCATTTCTTGTAAGAGCAAACATATAGAAAAGTACAAAGAAATCTAGGGATCCAAAGTTTGGCATCCAAAATCCTAATTAACTCGGACAAACCTTAGAAAAACACAAAAATCAGACAAAAATCAGACATGAATTGAGGTTACATAGTTAAATAAAACATGTTGACACAGATTCAGGGTCCAGATTCCCTAGATTTAAACTAAAACAGAATCATCTCTACCTTCACTAGGAAATTGAAAATGATGACAAAATGTATGAGTTTAAAAAGCTCACTAACAAGTAGCACTAATGAGCCAAATATCAAATATTCAAACAAAGGAATAAGAAAATCAAAACCAAATAAAGCCTAATGGAATTAAAGACAATTCCATTTAGCATTAAGAGAATATACATACCTAAAGCTTCTAACTCTTGTGCATCAACTTGTTTAGAAATTTTGTTATATTGGACTTCAACTTTGGTTACTTGTACCAATTAAAAACATGTAGCAATGCATAAGTTGGTCTGCAATAATTTACTAAAAAAGGATAACAATTTGAGTCTTAAAACATCAAACTAAAATTTGATTCAATTGATCTTCTGATTACATAAGTTTAAACCCTTGTCAAAATGATAGTGCTGACAACACAATTTAGAAGATCAAGCTCAATTATATACCCGATGAGGCTGTCCTACAAGTGTACTTGAGTCCTCCTTATCACTATGGAAATTGCCATCATCATATTGGCCACTATAAGCATTTTCGTCCTCCAAAATTATGGCCCATGTTTATCATAGTATTTCCTTGATTCATCTAAAAATGAAGCAATCCGTATTATAGCAACAAAAACAATTAAAGGAATCATGTAACTATTGATGGGGGGATGAATATTTTGAACTAGATAAATAATAAACAAATTACCATATAATGAATCATAGATAAAATTTAACTTAAGAAATTCTTCCCCTTCTCTGAAAGCACTACAAATAAAACAAATTTATGAAGAAATAGATTTGGTATTTTTAGGTGTAAAAAGATTTGACATTTCATCAAACTTGAGAATATTTCAGCAGATATTATTTGTACGAACTTAGAAATAAAGGTAAACTCTACAATTCGATACTATTGATCCTAAGTTCTTAAGATAATCAATTAAAAAAAAGCAGTGAGTGAAGTAAAAGCAGAAACAACCGATAAAGAGAAAATAAGAATAATACCATAGAAGATGCATAAGTAGATGTTGATATACCTTAAAGATAGAGATAGCAAAGTGCTTCGCATAGATAAGAGAGAGATTAGCTTCAAGATCAAGAAAGATCCTCCTTATAAGTTTTCGGAGATCGAGAGAGAGTTGTGAGAATCTGAGATAAAGAGAACCTCTCTGTGAGTTTTGCCATTTCTCCTTAGGCGCGCGGGCTTTGAGATTTTTCATTTGGCGCTTGTGAGTTTGTCATTGCGTTTTAGACAAAAACGTGATGGTTGTGTGCTATTAAAGCACATTATTGTTGTAGTGAACTATTTGGGTGCGTGTTGTTGCAGGATGGTATATCCGAAGACTAGCACAGTTAATCTTCTCGGTAATCAATCAATAAAAAGGAAAAGACACAGCATTGTAATTGCACTAATAGATTCCTAAACCTCGATTGCAGGTAAAGTCCCGTTGAAGACAGTTCAGTCGAGAAGGCAAAACACTAAAAGCAAAAGAAATCACTATAAGAGAAAAATGCTACGATAGTGGCCAAAAAAGCGCTATCGTAGCATTTTGATAGCGTTTCTTAAAATATGCGACATCAGCCAATGTTATAAAAGTTGGAACCTACAATAGCGTTTTTTAAACGCTATGGTAGCCCTACCATACATTTTTTTAAACGCTATGGTATCTCTACCATTGCGTTTTTAAATGCTGTGATAAGTTTCTTATTGCATTTTTATCTCTTTGATAGCAATTTTTGAAAGCTTAAAAGACATTTGATAGCATTCTTTTCATGCTATAAAATGTTGTGAAACATGTTACATTTTCCATAACATTTAGTTAATGCTATGAAATAGCTTTGATAATCTTTTTTGTTACTTATTCTTGCAATTATACAAATATAAAAATAATTAACTTCCTGACAATATCACAAAATAATAAAATCACATCATTTTATTTAATTACTCAAAATCATTGCATATTATTCCACTAGAAATAATATCTCAAAATGATAATTACATATTGATTTTTTCATAGAGCAAGCCAAAATAATATATCCTAAGGAAAAAATTAAAACTAGTATAAGTTCATATCTAAAAAAATCTTACAACCACATCGCTTAAAGTGAGTGTTTCCATTGGCACAGTAGCCACCAGGGCATTTGTCTGTGACAATTATGGTCCTGGCTCGTCTAGAGTGTATGCTCTTGTCCAAACACTTCACCTTGTCGCATGCATCACACCCTTCACCATTTCTGAATAGTATTGGGCTTACTGCACCCACTCTGGCCCTAAATGGCTTCACATCGACTAAGTCATATTATCCACATGCCCCACCTTTTAAAAGTCATAAATTCATTAGTTTCATGCAGAAACAATACCATTTTTATGCAATAAAGGGTTGTTATTTACATCTACAGGTTTTTCTTCTCTCGCTCTCTCACAATTTGAAATGTTGTTAAAACATTGGAAATAGTGAATACTTTAAAGCCAGCATTTATACACCAATGGTTGTGTCTAAAAATATCATCTCTGCCAACATTTATACACTAAATATATTGCAACAACTTTCATATCAAATGGGGAGAACAAAAGATTCCTTGCTAAACCAGAGAAAAGATGATGAGAAATGGGAAGAAACTTATAGTTCATGGAAATGACTTTTACCTGTCCCATTCAAAACATGATGAGAAATGGGAAGAAACTTAGGAAGGCATACTTATCTTCTACTTGTCCCATTTCTTGTTATTTGTCCCATTTCTACAATTGATTCCAACAAAAAGTATTTAACATGAAAATCCTCTTTAAAGGATAACAAAACAATTCAATACTTTTCACCTCAAATAACATGGCATTAGAGCCATACACTTAAAAATCTAGGTTTTCTCTTTTTTGTTTAAAATTAGAGTTTGGTGTTTCTTTTAGGGTTCCACCTTGGATAACCCTTTTGGAGTGCCCTTTGTTCTCACCGCCCGTCCATGAAGGAAGCCCAACCACCGATCGTCTCATCCACGCGTGAGCTCCACACGTCGTTGCAAGTCTCTACCATCTTCCCCACGTGCCTACACATGATGCCTGAGATAGTCTCTGACCGTCCTTGTTTTTCAACTACCTTGTTGGTTCCTTTTTTTGTCTTCTCTTTTATTTTTGCATATTTGGTGTTATGGCTGAGAATAAGTCCTCTATAGTCATGGATGTGGGGCCTGTAATGTCTAAAATCACAGGCCATAAGTTAAAAAGGGTTCGAATTATTTGGTTGGAGTAAGACCATTTGACTTTATCTGCGAAGTATTGACAAAGATACTCATTTGGCTGATGATCCTCCTAAAGATGATTCGAGGAAGACATGGCTCAGAGAGGATGCTCGCTTGTTCCTACAGATTTAGAATTCTATTGATAGTGAGGTAATTGGCTGGATCAATCATTGTGAATATATTAAAGAACTAATATATTATTTTGATTTCCTGTACTCTTGAAAGGGAACCTTTCTTGCATTTATGAGGTTTGCAGGGCTCATTACCATGTATAAAAACAAGATCAGTCCCTTACAAATTATTTTATGGAGTTTAAGAAGATGTATGAGGAGAGCTTAATATGTTGCTTCCTTTTAGCCATGATGTGAAGGTTCAGCAACATTAACGAGAGCACATGGCTATCATGAGTTTCCTGGCTGGTCTTTCCTCAGACTTTGAGACTGCTATGTCTCAGGTTTTTTCTGGTTCAAAGATCTCCTCTTTATAAGACATATATCTAGTCGAGTACTCCACACAAAATATACTCCCCCTGTTCAACTCAGTGGTGCTTTGGTAAGTTGAAATAATAATTATGCGCCTGGGAAATCAACCAATCAAGTGGAAATAAAGGAGGAGGCTCACAAGGGTTTGAAACTCGAATGTATGATTCCGACAGCGTTGTGTATCGATATTGTCATAAGCCAAACATATGAAGATTGATTGTAGAAAGCTTCAATTCAAAAATAAAAAATATCATTCAGCACATGTTGTGTTCGCTAATGACGCCTCCAAGAAATCGATCCTTATTTCTGCCAGTGAAGTTGAAAAGTTCTCACATTATCAAGAATCACTGAAGTCTTCATCTTCTTTTGTCACTGCTATTACTGATTCAGGTAAACCAAATGTGTAACTTCTTTCCTCATCCTCTAAATGGGTCATTGAATCTAGTGCCATTGATCATATGACAGGAAATTCTGGTCTCTTTTCTACTTTCAAGTCATAGACTTCCAACTCTACTGTTACTTTCGCCGATGGGTCACCATCTTGTGTTGATGGGTTTAGCACCATTACTCATACCCGTCTACTTCCTCTGACGTATATCTTACATTTACCTAATTTATCTTTTAATTGGATCTCTATAAGCCAACTCACTACAATCTTAATTGTTGCATCTCAATTTTTTCCTGATCATTGCTTATTTTAGGATCTTATGACGAAGAAGATTCTTGGTAAAGGACATGAGTCTGGATGCCTCTACATTCTTGACACACCAATACTGAAATCTGTCATTTGCTCTAGTGTCACTTCTCCTTTCGAGGCGCATTACAGGTTAGGTCATCCTTCTCTCCCTTTGCTTAAGAAACAATGTGCGCAATTTAGTAAGGTGCCTACATTAGATTTTGAGTCATGTCAGTTTGTAAAACATCATAATCTTAGTTCGAGTCCAAGAGTTAATAAAGGTGTTAATTTTCTTTTCAAGTTGGTTCACTCTGATTTTAGGGTCCATGTCCTATTTTGTCTAAACCTGGATTTAAGTATTTTGTTATTTTCATGGATGATTATTCTCGTGTAACTTGGTTATATTTAATGAAGAGTCATTCTGATCTGTTTTCTCTTTTTTGTGCATTTTGTGTTAAGATTAAAACTCAATTTAATATTTCGATCTGTAGTTTGCAAAGTGGTAATGCCAAGGAATACAAGTCCGTTTATTTCAATCTTACATGGTTTTGAATGATACACTTCATGAAACTTCTTGTGTTGGTACTCTATCCCAAAATAGAGTAGCAGAACTTAAGAACATACATCTTCTTGAAACTACACGAGCCTTATTATTTCAAATGAATGTTCCAAAACTTTTTTAGGTCGATGCAGTTTCTACAACATGTTTTCTAATTAATCGCATGCCATCATCTATTCTTCATGGTGAGATACCTTACTAAATCATTGTTTTCGGTTGACCTAGGATATTTGGTAGCACTTATTTTTTTCGAGATGTTCATCCACATGTCACTAAATTAGATCCCAAGTCCTTGAAGTGTATCTTCCTTGGTTATTCTCGTCTTCAGAAAGGTTATAGGTGTTATTGTCCAAGTCTTCCCAAATATCTTGTCTCAATTGATGTTACCTTCATGGAAGATATCCCTTACTTTTCGTCTGCTCCTATTCCCGCTTGTCAGGGGGAGATGATGATTTGTTAGTCTATTCTATCACATCCTCTGAACCTGTCTCAGAACCAGTTCCTTTCAAGCCTTCTTTTATTCAAGTCTACTCTAGGTGTCAAATTCATGTAGTATCACTTCCAGTAATTACAATATCATCCACATATACAACTAAAATAATTATTCCAGCTTTTGATTGTATATAGAACACAAAATGGTCAGACTTGCTTTTAATCATACCAAACTTTTCAACAGCCTGACTAAATATCCCAAGCGATGATCTTCCTATTACGTTGCGCAAAGGTAAATGCTAGTGTACTTATCCTATTTCTTCTTTTGTTTTTTAAAACTACTTGCCACCTACTTCTTGTTCTTTCATTGCATCCCTTGATTCTATCTCTATCTCTAAAACTGTTCATCAAGCCATCTCTTCTCTTGGTTGGCATCATGAAATGATAGAGGAAACGAATGCTTTAAGTGACAATGGTACTTGGAAGTTGATCATTTTACCTTCAGGGAAATGACCTATAGGATGCAATTGGGTGTTAACGGTTAAGGTTACTACGGATGGGTCAGTTGCTCGACTGGAAGCCCGTCTTGTCGCAAAGGAATATGCTCAAATCTATGGAGTGGACTATTCTGACACTTTTTCTCTAGTTACTAAATTGACATATGTTCGGCTGTTTATTTCTATGGCGGCTACCCGTCATTGGCCCTTACATCAACTAGATATCAAGAACGCTTTTCTTCATGGTGATCTTCAGGAGGAGGTCTATATGGAACAACCTCTTGGTTTTGTTGCTTAGGGGGAGTTTGGGTTCGTTTGTCATCTTCAAAAGTCTATGTATGGTTTGAAACATAGTCTTTGATCTTGGTTTGGGACATTTAGTCAGGCTGTTGAAAAGTTTGGTATGATTAAAAGCAAGTCTGACCATTTTGTGTTCTATAAACAATCAAAAGTTGGAATAATTATTTTAGTTGTATATGTGGATGATATTGTAATTACTGGAAGTGATACTACATGAACCTTATCTCTTAAGTCTTTCCTTAATACTCAGTTTCACACGAAGGACTTAGGGATGCTAAAGTATTTCTTGGATGTTGACGTCACAAGGAGTAAAAAAATGTATATTTTTATCTAAGAAAAATATGTTCTTGACTTATTAATTAAGACAGGAAATTAGAGGTAAAACCTTGTAGTCCTCGAATGACTCCAAACATGCACCTTACGGGAGATGGAGAACTAATGGAAGATCTTGAGAGATATAGGAGATTGGTTGGAAAGCTGAATTATCTTATAGTAACTCGTTTAGATATTGGATATTCTATCAGTGTTGTTAGTTAGCTTATATCATCCCCAATAGTTTATCATTGGGCAGCATTAGAACAGATTTTGTGTTTTTTGAAAGGAGAATCCGAATGTGGTATCTTATATGCAAATCATGGGCACAATCATTTTGAATGTTTTTAAGATGCAAATTGGCAGGTTCCAAAGTCCAATTATGTAAATCCATTTGTCATTCACATTATCATTTCCAGACATTTTAGAATATGGAAAAGAGAAGGTAGAAGCTCCCTTACGATTGCTTTAGGTTTACTAAATTAGAAAATGTTGGAGCGATCTCACCACTTAATCCAGAACTATTCATGTACCTATTAAGTTTAAACAATTAATAGATTACTATATTTATTAGATATCTGCACAATTAATAGAATATAGAAAGTGAAAATTGGACAAGAACTTACAGTTAATCTAATTTTAATATACTCCTTAGTTCTCGTGGCAGTGAACTAGAGAAATTATTGGACCCAATACCCTTAGAAAATTAAGAACAAAACTCCAATATGAGAAACATTCCAAGGAAAAAATTAATCGATGAAGTAAGCTACATTATAAATATTATAATACTCAGACCAAGGATAAAATTGACTCGACCAATGGCTCCACTTACAGAAGAAGTTTTGAAGTGAGATATTTGAACAATAAATGGTCCCACAAACATACAATGCATGGAGAGTCTCTTCATGTTTCACAAAAGATATTCTTGTAACTATATTTTCTATGGTACAACGGCAAAAGGAATCTAAGCCCCAAGGAACGCAACACTAGCAGAATATATTGTTAAATAAACATCTAAACCAGGGAGAGATGAGATTAAAAGTTAAATATGTGAAAAACTTACTGACACTGTTACTCTAAAAAATAAAATGAAAAATCCCAATGAAGGGCAAAGAAAACTTGTCAAAAATACATAAAAGAAACCCATAACTCGTATGGCCTTAATCGAATCTAGTAGATATTATTATCCTAGACTGACTCCACATGATATTCTTTATGAATATGATTTTCTTCATACTCAGAAATCTTATCTTGCTAAGACCATCTATGAATGGAATGTAGATGGAAAAACCGAATGTCAAATTTTTGAAAACATAATGAAAACATCATATGATAATGTATGCTTTAGTTTGTAAAAATAATGATGATACATATCATCAACTTTATAGATTTTTAGTTAACGGATTTACCGACATCCTTAAAGGATGGTGGGATAACTATCTCACTGAAACTCAAAAAACTGAAATCCTTAATTCCTTTTAAGATTGAGATAAATCCTCTTATGGGAACGGAAACTAAAATTGAAGATTCTTGTTATACCTTAGTACAAGCACTTATACACCATTTTGTTGGACCAGGAGTTTTAAACACAGATAGACATAGGGAACTTTTACAGAATCTTAGATGTCCATCTTTGACCCATTTTATATTGTACAAAGATGTTTTTCTTATGAAATTCATGCAAAAGACTGATGCTAACAGTGATCATTGGAAGGCAAAGTTTGTTGATGGACTTCCAAGCCTTTTTGCAGAAAAGGTTAGGAAAAATCTTAGGGATAAACACAATTAAATGAAAATCCCATACAATAAAAGTACTCTTATGGTCATCTCATGGCAGTTGTCATAGAAGATGGATTATCCTTATGCAATTATATGAAATTATAACAGTTAATGAAACACAAAATTTTACTAACAAAAAAGAGTTAGGAGAATTTTGTGATCAATTATCTTATGACACAAATTCATTATCCTTCTAAATCCAGGAATCCAAAACCCCACAAAAGATACTTCTCCAAAAAAATTCCTAAGAAGAATTATCAAGAGAGACCCAAAAAGAAAACTAGTAAAAGAAAATCTTATAACAAAAAAAGATAAATCCCAAATCAAATGTTACAAATGTGGTACAATAGGACATTATGCTAATAAATGTAAAACTGAAACAAAAGCTTAATGAGATGTCCTTAGATGAGGAGACTCAACACAAAAAAAAATCATACACTAATTGAAAAAGATAGTTGAAACAGATGCTTCTAAGCACGGATATGGTGGGATACTTAAACAGTTTAATCCCAACATTCAAAAAGTTGAACTCCTAAGATTTACATCTGGAGTATGGAAAGGACCAAGATTAAACTATCCAACAATTAAACATTAATTTTTATCTATTGTTAAATGTGTTTTAAAATTTCAGGATGATCTTCTAAATCTACATTTCTATAGAGTTGATTGCTCTGCTGCTAACATATATTCAAGAAAGATGTACAGAATCTTGCTTCTAAATAGATATTCAAGAAGGATGTACAGAATCTTGCTTCTAAATAGATATTTTCCTCCTGGCAAAGTAAATTATCAATAATTGACTTTGATATAGAATATATCAAATAGGAATAATAGTTCCATTAGAAATATTATGCCCAAGAAATCTAACTTCTTTTTGGAAAAGTATATCAGAAGTATAGAATTTGCTTCTAATTTTCCTGATGAAATTAAAGATAAAACCCAATTATAGAGAATTTTAGGTAGTATCCTCAATTATCCCAGGATGCTTCAATCCTATATACCAGACTTAAGAAGAATCATTTACCCTGGTCAACAACACATACTTCTGTAGTACACAAAATAAAAGAAAAAATCAAACACTTATACTGTTTATCTCTACCAAACCCTAACTGGAAAACCATAGTTGAAATAATGCTTCTAACCAGGGATATGATGGGATACTTAAACAGTTTAATCCCAAAAGTAAAAAGGAAGAACTCCTAAGATTTACATCTGAAGTTTGGAAAGGATCAACATTAAACTATATAACCATTAAATAAGAATGTTTATCTATTGTTAAATGTGGTTTAAAATTTAAGGATGATCTTCTAAATCTGTATTTTTTAATTAGAGATGATTGCTCCTCTGCTAACAGATATTTGCCTCATGCCGAAGTACATTATCAGTATTTGACTTTGATATAGAATATATCAAAGGTGGACAGAATTCTTAACCAGATTTTTTAACTCGTGAGTACTTGCAGGGTTCATGAGCAACATAACTCGCGGCTGAGGCCATAGAGGCCGATGAAGTGGCCATTATTCAACAAAAATTTCACCTTTACCGTAAACCAAAAGCTTCTACCCTAACCGCTAAATATGTCCATCTGATACCCAAACAGTATATGATTAACAGTACTACAGAAGAGACTATACTCTTTATTCAAATAGCAGTCGAAAAATGGACGCCAGATCCGTGGGAAATTAAAATGAGATATCTCTCTACTCAACAATATCCCACTCATTTTCACCATTATCGATACATCTATGAAGTAATCTTGCTTGAAACAACAACAGTGAAGTTTAAGCATACTCTCCATGATCCTAACAGAACTACTAGCCCTTTCACTTACAGTAAGGCTATTATACGTTCTATTATGCCTATTCAACAATGGGGCATCCATCTGCATACTACCAGTAGCTTTGACATCCGTAATCAAGAAACCAAATATAGTTATTGGAATTATATTGATTTACCAATTGTTTTTATTTCTAGAATCCAATACATTACCATACTTGGTTTATTCGAATTTGTCCTGGAGTTCTTAAAAATGAGCTCCCAACGGTTTCTCATTTGGTGGGATGAATTTGGTATCACTTTTGAATCCTTACCTGAACAAGTCCAAACAACATCTAAGGAATGGCAAGCCGTCTATTCTATTTTACCAATCATTAAGGACATTTCAATGTCTAAATCAATAGTTCATTTTATTATCCATTTTAGTATGCCCTGGATTTGGAAATGAGATTTACATTGTGACTACCAGAATAAGATCCCTCGACTAAAAAGAGTCTTTTTTACCAATTGGTGGGATAAAGAGATGAATCCCAATATAACTGGCCATCAAAACTCATACCGAAGCTTGTTTTGATGCTATTCCTAAGACTCTTCCACCTCCAACAAGAAATCCACTTATCATGGCCCAAACTGCATTAAGAAGAAATTTCCTCAAATAACAAAAAATGAGTTAATTATAAAGGAAATATTTCTCCAATCCTTAACACCATAAGATGCTTCAATGAAATCTGTGTGCAACCATACAGGATCTGATCAAGATGATAAGGAATTTAACATCTTAGCTGGCGAAAGTCAAGAGCCAGAACCTTCTGACCATACCCTTCCAAATTTTTTGGATTCTCTCGCCAACATGATCTTAGAGAAAATGGAATAAGACAAGAAAGGAAAATAAAAGGCCTAATTCTTTTCTCCCACTAGAAAAAGAAAACAATGTTGGCATATACCGACAAAAACCTTTTTGAAAATCAAGATGCCCACTATCTTCAATAGGAAACGTCACCATGAGCAGACAAATATACTTTTAATAAAGTATATTCCCTCTACCAGAGATAGCTGTAAAGATAAGGATGAATGACTCCACTCTCCAAGGACACACAACCTTATCTTTTCTTCTTTTGTATTATAAAAGGGAAGCCTCACCCTATGTTGAAGGAATCCGACTTTGATCGGGAATTATCATACTCTCTCTCTCTCTCATACTCTCTCCCTCTCTCTCTTTTAGATAAAG
>QANY01007950.1:0-12810 GCA_003255025.1 Datisca glomerata
ACAATCGATCATAGCATTAGTGGTCGATTCAAAACTAAAATAGACTCGCAATAAAATATTAGATAACATATTTTACTTCTCAACCTCAATGAAAATGCATCTTCGTTGTAAACACGACATGCCAAGTACCATTTTATACTCTAACCAGACAAATCTCCATATGTTGTAAAGTCATTAATTGTCCATAACATGGCAACATGCATAGTAGAAGATTGCCCAGAAGTGACATCAAATGCTTGCACCCCATCACATAATTGTTTTAACTCATCTATCGATGGCTGCAAATACACATCAATATCATTACCGAGTGATCTTGGATAAGAAATTAGTAACGTCATAATAAAGAATAGTTCTTTCATACACTTCCATGGAGGAAGGTTATAAGGTACTAATATGACTGGCCACATGCTATATGAGTTGCTTATATTTTTGAATGGATTAAATCCATCTGTTGCAAGTCCTAATCTTACATTTCGAGCATCTTCTGCAAACCAACTATATTACTTATCAAAATCCTTCCAACCTTCTGAATCAGCAGGATGTCTCAATACACCTTCAACGTTGACACGTTTCCTCTCGTGTCATTTCATATCAGACGATGTGTATTTTGACTTGAACAATCTTTGAAGTCTAGGTATAACAGGAAATTGACGCAAAACTTTTGGGAAACTTTCTTACCCTTCCCATCATCCATTTTATATCTTCGTTCATCACATTCAGGACATTTGTCCTTTCCTTCATTCTCTTTCCAGAATAAAGCACAATCATATTTACGAGAATGTTGGTGTCATATCCCAACCCTAAATCTCTTAATTTTTTTTGCTTCATAGTAAGAGGTTGGAATTCTTTAGCCTACTGGATGAGAACCATTTAAAACTTCAGGTAATTGCTCCAATGATTAAGCATTTTGATATGCGTCCACTTCACAATAAAAGATAGTGAAGTATACTTTTAACAACCATGATAAAGTTCTTCTTCGGCTTCACTAAATAAATCTCTAAATCTATCTAACGTCTCTACATTTAAATTTATTCTATCAGTATTATCCTCTCCAACTCGTTAACCATTCATCTCCATCCTAACAAAACTTTACATGCTATCTAACATTTCTCTCATCTCATCACCATCATCATCAGCACCAAGGTGAGACGTAGTATTATTCGTCTCCATATTTGGTGAATGGTGATATATTTGTATCTCTTCACCATGAAACACCCAACGATCATAGCTCAATGCCATTCCATATTGGCACAAATGAATTTTAACTTCTATTAAAGACAATTATCTTGAATTAAGACATTTTTTACATGGACAATGAGTTTTCCCCTCTACATTGAGATAATTACTAGCCACGCTCATAAACTGTCAAATATCATCAATATACTCCTTGGACAATCTATTAAGATTTTTTATCTTTCTCTTGTCCATTTTTTCACTATGTAAATAAATAACTATTTAGAGAAACTCTCAACAAAATATCTCTAAGCAAATAAAACCTTCAACATACTAATTTCTAAGCAATTAAAACATTTTCAATTTAAAGTCATATGAATAGATTCTAATTTAACTAACTAATATTTGAAAGAGGAATGAAAATATCTAGTCCAATGTCAGAACTCTAGATGGCTAAGAAAAGGAAACTAATACAATAAGAGCGCAAAAAACAAGGGTTGGATTTGTATTTAGTTGTTGAGATTTTTATTTCGATATATATATGTCACCTCCTCATGTAACTGATTGAGTTACCATATGTTGGCATGCCACATGAATGCACACGTTTCTGTTTCAAACTGGAAGATTCAAATCCCATAAGAAACAAAAAACAAACTATTTTCATACCATAATATAAGAGCCGGATATATATTTGTATGTATGATGCAAATAAAATGTCGACTAGTTTTATTTACTTTTCTTTTTTTTACAATGTTAATTACTACTTTGGGTATTGATTTATAATGTTACTTAATATAAATATCATACCACTGATGATGACTAAATCAAATGTATATATTTTAAACTTTTGGGGTCTACCACATATGTATATATTTTCTTCGTTAACTAAAGAAATTGATAATTATTGTTTGATGAACAATCTGACTCGTCTACTTTCCAACTAAAATCTTTAAAATATTCTTTCTAATTGTACATATATATGTAATACACACACATACATGTATATATCTATGAATAATTGAATTATATATATAAGAAAATTTTAAACAAGCTAAACTAGGCTAAATTATTATTCAACATGGTTTGCTTGGAATTATGAAAAAGATTTTATTTTCCCTGGTGAAATATTCATGGATTACCACAACCACTGGGTGAACTTTTAACATATATGATAAAGCTTAGCTTTATCATATACGTTCTTCCTATGT
This sequence comes from Datisca glomerata, assembly GCA_003255025.1. Taxonomy (NCBI): domain Eukaryota; kingdom Viridiplantae; phylum Streptophyta; class Magnoliopsida; order Cucurbitales; family Datiscaceae; genus Datisca; species Datisca glomerata. The sequence goes on from QANY01007950.1 coordinate 2,382, forward strand.
ATATTTTTCGCATAAGTTGATCATGACCTTAATTGGAGAAACCCTTTCTTTCACATATATTTACTAGTCATGCTAGATATTCTTGTGACAAATTAAGATGAAAAATCAAGCTGAGTTTGTCTAGTCATGGCTTGACCTTAGGGTGTGTAATGGTTAGATGTCTTTAGATTTAGTTTGATGTTACTTCTGCTTGGCAGCTTTTATTCAAGAAAAAAAGTATAGTCATGTTATTGATTATAAGATGTTGGTGATACAAAACAGAGCAGTTTAAAACATTAGGCCGACAGATAAAAGAATAAGGGTTCCCATTTAAACAAAATAGTTTAAACAATTAGCTGAAAACATTTTTGTACTTATTCCTAAATTTTGTGACATGGAAGAAGCTTAAGAAAATTACTGTTGGCTATCTCTCCTATATGGAGTAAAAAGAACTCACAATTTTCAATATTATTTAGTGAAATTTCAACAATTGTAGCACTATCAAGGAAGAGAATTTCAACATTTTATAGCCAAACAAGATGATTATTACAATCAAAATTCCTATAGGAAGACAAGAGGACTTAGCAATTTAAATCACTATCGAATTCAATCAGCACCGTATTAAAGACGCAAAAGCTTACAAACCCAACAACAAAATTAGCATAATTCAACAGAAATGACAAGACACAATTAGTATGAGTCAAACAGGGACCTACACAGAGAAATGAAAATCCTTCGTGAGAGTTGGGATTTGAGGTTCAGATTGGTCCAATTCTAAGAAAAACACAAAAAGCCCGAAACTTCTTGAGGACTAAATATCTCTTAGATGACTTAAACGATTACCGAAAATAGAAACACGATGTGAAGGGATGAGTCAAACAGGGATTGCACTCGCGGGGTGAAAGGACTACTTGCGGGGAAATCATAGATTAAAGGAGAAATGACTGCTCGCGGGTTGAGGGGAGCTAAGAGAAATGACTGCGCTCGTGGGGTGAGGGGAAAGGACTGCTCGCGGGGTAGGGAGCTGAGTGAAATGAGACATTTATTGTTCTCTTTAAACGGGTCATTTTTAGGCACTCTATAGTGATGAAACATTTATTTGGTCGGCAAAATTATACTTTTGCCGTCCAATATCTTTTTTGGTCTGTAAAACAGTACCTTTTAGTGATGAAATTCTAATATGCGTCGGCCAAAACCTAAGAAAAAATTGGCGCGCCTCTCTTTGGCTTTCACGGATGAAGTATCAGACCTTTGTGACTGATCGCCAAATGAGGCTTTTAGCCATGAATTCTACTTCGTGGCTAAAAGTTTGATCGCTAAAAGAGGCTTTTCTTGTAGTGTCTAAGATAAAATTAGAAATTGAATTTGACAAATTGAAAGGAATTTGGACATTTTACTATGCATACAACTTTCACGGATACAGGAATTAGAAATGGAACTACAAGGTAATTGTGCTTTGGTAAATATTTTCTTGACAAAAATGTTCTCTCATCTCTCCACAACAAAGCTCATAAACGGGTCTCTCTGGAACGAAGCTTTCCTCGCTAGGCGAAGCTCTCTCTCAGGTATTTCTTACATGCGCCTCTATTTTTTCATTGCTTTCTCTCCTTCCCCAAATATGAGTGTGAGATAATTTCTTATATTATTTTCCAATCAGCCATAGCCAACGTGTATTTTAGCAAAGAAACCCAAGAAAAAAACACGATACAAAGATAGTGAGGAATATAGGGAGAGAAGAAATTCAGGCGCGAATGACGTGGGCGAGCCATAGTCGGCGTGTTAAGGTTTGATATCAGATGCCTGATATCGATTACAACGGTACTTTCCTCATTCCCTTAGGTTCTCTATTTTGTTATCCATCTTACTGATAAATCTGTGAAAAATATTATTTCTTCTTTCTGGAGTAGTCGTGCTAGAGATGATGATCAATCTCAAAATGGAAGGTAAATCTTCAAAGGGTGTATTCTTACTCTTTCTTGTCTAGTATAGTTTACCCATATATTTTTTCCCTTTAGTACGAACTTTAGGTGATCCATCTGTTATAGGAAGTGAGCTAACTACATTACCTTACAAGTGATGTTCTATCGTATGAAGCTTGATCGAAAGTTTTCAGAACAAAGTATCAATGCTCCTTCTAGTTATGAAGAAGCTTTGCGCGAGTCTCGAAGCCCTGTTCATAGTGAAAGTTATAAATTTTTCTTTGCATGTATCAACTTTTCTCCTTTTTTTGTTAACTATCATCCTCAATCAATTAAGATATCACTCTTTGATGAAAAGGGACTAAGAAACTTCATAATCTCTAGCATACTAACTATCATATTTTTATAGAGAACTTGTTAGGTCTGCTGACCACAACTTTTTCTTGTTTTAAGCTCTGGGTCTTACTTATCAACGACTTGGCAGGTTTACAACATCTATTAAGGTTTTCTTTTTTTCATTTCCTTATCTACGTTTTTTCCCTCCCTTTGGGAAGTTTTGAAGATTTGTAATTTAATAAATTTATAACTCAATACATTTTTCCATTCCAACAGTTCTACGGGCGAGCCATTGAGTTACAAGACAGTAGAGTATTTGCTTTGATCGAAAGCGAAAACATACACTTGGTGCTTGGTTCCTTCGAGAAAATAAGATTATTAATTGTCATTGTATGTTGGATAACATAGTTCTCTTTCCTTATCATCGTATTTTTGTTTGGAATTTCTGCACCATGTTCCATATAATCTGTCATTCTTTTATTTTTTCAATTTTTAAAAGGGTCTTTCCGATTTCAGAACATAAAATTTAAATGTAATTTCAACAATAATAATGATGAATTTAAATTTTGTTTACAGAATTTATTATGCTATTATTTGGGAAACATACTATTTGGTTCATTTTTTATCAGTAAAAGAAAATATATAACAAAGAAAACCCCTTTTGTTCATACTATTTGATTCATATTCATCCTATAAATGAAATTTTATGCTAGTTATCTAAAGCAGTTTAAGTTTTTAGTAGTGGATTGTAATGCTTATAGTTATGCTAATGTTTGTATCCTAGTTGATTATGTGTTTGTCTCTTTGTTATTTCTGTTGAAATTTGAGCATGCTCTATAAATGTTAAAGAAAGCATCTAAAGATGCAAAAGTAAGTGCATGCCTAGCTGGAAACAAGTCATGTATTTAGACATAGCGAACTGGTATTCACCATATCTTTTCTTTACTTTGAGACCATTTTATCATCTATGTGTAAGTTCTATTTTTTGTTTAAACCCTTTAACTTATCCCTAATTGTTATAAGGTTGCATATTATTAATTATAGATTGTTGAAGCTAGTACATGTAACCGTTGTTTAGCATATGAGGTTCTCTCTAATAGCATGAAGAGGAGCATATATGATAAAAATGGAGAAGAAGATCTGGAATGGGGATGAATTTCCAGGATATATTTAGCCAGTGAGTTATGCTACTGAGTTATTCAAGTTTTTATTTTGAATTGAAAGTAAATTTCTGTAAATTTGGGCAGTTGTTGTTTGTCTATATCTACATTTTACTATTTTCTACGAACTAAGTTTGCTTAGCTTAAGACAGTTGTTGTTTGCCTATAACTACTTTTTACTATTTTCTATAAATTTAAGAACTGAAGCACTCATTGCCACAGTTTTGGGAGATAGCTAGTACCATTTCCTGATATAGAGTAAAGCCTATGAAATCAGTAAAAGTAATAATTCTTTTTGCTATGAAATTAGCTCTCCTCACTGTTCATTTGTTGAAACTATGTTTTCTATTTGGGATTTTGCTCTCTAAGCACCATCTTGTTTTAACCTTACAGTAATTTGGGGTGCTCTGAATTTCACTTTGCTATTGTTTATGGCTACTCCATTTGGAGATCCATGTCGGTTCTTGTTAGTTTTATATTTTTAGTCAAGTTTGTAAACGGCTTATTATGGAAGCTAGTTGTTTTGTTTGGTATGCTTTTCTGGAGCTATTGGCATTCTAAAGCACTTTGCTTCAACTTTAATTGGAAGGAATTCAAGATATGGTAATTGAACCCTTCCACTTTGAGGTTTTGGTGACCATTTATGATTAGTAGTATTACTATTCACTATTTTGATCATGTTTAACTATATTTGAATTCTTCTCTTATTTCATCTTATTTTTTTCGCATTTGTTTTACTGTATTTGTACCAGCAGTTGATAAGACATTGTAATTGATGATGTTAGTATCTTCTTTCTGTATGGTTGAAATTAGATCTCATTTTACTTTCCTCTATGGTGTTTTGTTAGGTATTTGATTTTTCTCTATGGGGCAGCTCAATAGAACCCAAAGATTTGAAAGGGGAAGTTGCTCCCGTGCTAGAGTAAGCATTATTGATTTGAAGAAGTCAATAATGAAGGTAACTTGAAAATATGACATTACTGTCATTTAAGTTTAAATGTACTTGGAAATTAAGCTTAAGTTGTTGGTAGAGAACCGTGATGATGTTGTTTGTTAGTTAAATGTTTATGGTTAGCTTGATTTATCTATTTTTGAATTAGTATTTGAATGCTCAGAGTAAGTGTTGATTCTTTTCTTATAAACAATAGCATAGGGTGTAGAAAATGGTCTAGAGTTTTCCATTGTGAGACCTTTTAACTGGATTGGACCCAGGATGGATTTCATACCCACCATTGATGGTCATACCCACCATTGATGGTCCAAGCGAGGGTGTTCCATGGGTTCTCGCTAGCTTTAGTAACGTATGTCCATCTATAATCGAAGATGGATAGTTTTCTTCTTTTGTATTTCATTTTTTTCTTATATTTCTCTTTGTTGTGTTACAGAATCTCCTACGCCATGAACCACTTAAGCTTGTAGATGTTGGTCAACCCTATTATTCTGATTAGGATTTAATCAATCAGATTCAATTCTGATCTACACCTAATGTCCTATTATGTTCTCTCTCTTTCTCTCTTAGTGGCATTTTTGTTTGCAAGAAAAGCAATAGTATGTGAAATCGGGAGCTGCATACATTTGTTTTATTTTCATTCTTGACAAAGGAAAAAACTGTAAACATAAGTTTTTTGGTCTATGCTTTCTAAGTAATGAACAAGAAAGTAAAGAGAAGCTTCATGCTAGATATATGACCTCACCCATTCACTATCGAAATTGGTCTTATTTTTTTTATTTTTGTATTGTATTATTGTTATTGTATTTATCTTTGGACCTTTTATCACTATCAGATCTCAAGTAGTGTCATTCCCATGATTTTGTCAACAAAAGAAAGCAAGTCATATCTTGCCTCTACAACAAACGGCACTAGTTTCCGAAGCTTCATAATTAGATTTGGAGTCTTACTAGATTTTAATATTTCTCTTTAGGATATATTACTTTTCTTTGTCCATGTAAAAAGTCAATATGTATCAATCATTTGGAACTATGATTTCCAGCGGACAATAGTCTGCAAAATTTTTGAGTAATTAAATAAAACGTTATGTGATTTTGTTATTTTATGATATTTTGTCAAAAAGTTATTATTTTTTAAGTTTGTACAATTTCAAGAATAAGTATGTTCATTGAGTTAGTTATTATTCACAACATTTATAGCATGAAAAAAATGTTATCAAAGGTCTTTTACAGCTTTGAAAAATGCAATGAAAGATATACCATGGCTTTCAAATTTCTATAAAACATTTATCACAGCATTTAAAAATGCTGTCATAGGATTACCATAGCGTTTAGAGAATGCTATGGTAGGGTTACCGTAGCGTTTAGAGAACGCTATGGTAGGGTTACCGTAGCGTTTAAAAAACGCTATGGTAGGTTTACCGTAGCGTTTAAAAAACGCTATGGTAGGTTTACCGTAGTGTTTAAAAAACGCTATGGTAGGTTTACCGTAGTGTTTAAAAAATGCTATCGTAGGTTTACCATAGCGTTTAAAAAACGCTATTGTAGGTTCTAACTTTTAATAACTTTGGCTAATATCGCATTTTGGAAAACGCTATGAAAATGCTACGGTAGCGTTTTTTGGCCGCTATCGTAGCATTTTTTCTTGTAGTGTCATATGGTTGTTTTGAGAGTGTTGAACTATGATGGCAGCCCGTGGATGATATATATCAGTGCATCTTTATCTTCAAGGTTTACTGACACAACAGACAGTATATCTTTCATTTCTTTAATTCTTAGAATGCAAGAATTTACATTCTCATTATTTTCTTTTCCGTAATTTAAATATTTGATTTAAATTGCAATATGTTTGATCTTGAAACTGAGGAGAACCTTATTTCTATTAAGCTTCATACCTCCATAGAGGTTTTGCATCCTACTACATAAGGAAGGGTCATTGGTGTGAGGGTGGCACTGATAGAGGTCATTAAGGCCTGGTTTTGTGTTATCCATTGCTCGTGTATTGGATTCACCACTTTTTCTCTTTTTTCCTTTGTTATAACATGTTTTGGACACTTCAAAGTTTCATTTAGATAGCCAAAGATGGAATGTGCTTTGAGAATAGAAGTGCTTTTGATACTTTCAAAGTATAAAGTTTGAAGAATCTAATCTTATGGAGATTTAGATTGCATATATTTGAAAGGAGAAAGATGGGAGAGTGGGTGTAATTTTCTGTAACATGATCTTTAGTTGCCATTTGTATGTTTGTCTCAATGATGGCTCTGATACTATGTAGAAATATCATACTTTGATATAATCTGATAAGTAGTAAAGAAAAGGAGAAGAAAGGAAGGAGAATGAGAAGAAACTGAAGAAAGATTACAGCAAGAAGAAGAAGAAAGGGCTTCAATATGATAGCCACGATTAACCTTCATTAAGCATATCAATCCTTTAAGTACAATATGATATCAGTTGAGAGTAAGTGATTTAGACAGTTAGTAAACAACTAGATACTACTTAATAAAGGTACAATATAGTAAAGCATAGAACTAGTATACAACCAAGCTGACAGTGAAGTAAGCTCATTTATCTATACTCTTAACATAGATGTTGTTACAGATATTTAAACAGATTATCTTTTGTCTCATTGGCATTTGTATGTTACTGAGAGAGGCTACTTGAGTTAGAATTTAGTTTTAGCGTAATTAAAATGCAAGTTGGTGGAGTTCTTATTGATGATAATATTTTTAAAAAAATATTCTGAAACTAGGTGATGGAAACTATTTGCAGATGATCTAATTCTTTTAAATATTAAAGATTTTGATGTTATTCTTGGTTTGGGTTAGTTAGCCTGATGAGTTTTGAACTTGATTTGATCCAATATAGTTGTTTTGGGCTTTTATCCATGCAATTGGACCAAGTAGAAGCATGCCCAAAGTCTAAAAAACCCAAGGTCTAGATGTTTTCTCATTCTAGATATTTCACTAGATGTTTTCTCATTATAGTAGTTATATCAATTAAGGTAGGGAAGAGGTGGAATTAAATGTTGTAACTAATACCTCCTATAAACACTATATATATGTGTGTTGTCCCATTTTTATGAATCAGGCCAAGAAAACTGTAGAAGCAACAGAGATTGAGAATTTAGAAATCTTCCTCTATTCAACTTTCTAGTTCCTAAAATCTCTCCCTTCCAACATAGCCACGCATCATGCTATAATAGATTGCTTTAAAAAAATATGCCTCCTACCTCGAAAGAACTCAAACTAAATGACCATAATCAGTGAATCCGATATCCAAAGGATTATATAGCTTTGTAGCAAAATTTAAAAAAAAAACTATAACTCCTCAAACTAGTGGTTCAACTGCCAAACTAGATTATAAGTTTTGGAGAAACCTGGGCATCTTCATTAGACACAGCAAAAAGACGTCATTGTATAGAACCCACTACCTTAGGTAAACCCAAACCACTTACTTTTGTCATATGGTAAGTTAATATAGCTAAAGTGAAAAAAAATATTAGTGCAGAGTTCATTATCAAAATAAAGACTATGGACTTGGTAAATTTATGTAACGTAACTTATAACTGAAAATCTAAATAAATACATGATATATTATTTTAAGGTTACCATATGATGCTCATATTAAATTTAGCTCGTCTTCTTCAAATTTACTCTATTTTAATTTTTCTTATTCCTTTCTCCGCCGAAGGTTTCTTCCCTTCCTTCTATTGCACCCTCGAAGCTTCTGTTTCGCTTCAAAGAATTTGTTCTCTCTCCTTTTTTTATTTCTTTTATTTAGTTTGATTCTTAGAACTAAATATTGTTGACTCTAGGCGTCATAGATACTATTTTGATGGTAACAAAATATTTTATGCGTATCAACATTTATAATCATGCTGTAAGAAATTGTAAAACATTGATGTATACATGAAGTATGAAGGTGGAGTATATCGAGACTTCAAATAACTATTCATAAGGTCTCGATTTTAGCTTAGAAAATGTCCCTTTAAGATTTGAAGTATATTAGGATATGTTGTAAAAGTGTTCGTGGCAAAAAATTGAAAGAAAATAAAGTTGTGATAAAAAAATTATAAAATTTTTAAAGGGTTTCAAAAAAAACCCTATAAAATCTGTTTTATAGGGTTTTAGAAATGCATAAAAAGTCAGTAGGAAAATGAGAGTCATTTTGTCACGAGCGGTGCCCGCCCATCACCAGCGGTCATCCACTACTTACTATATTTTCTGAACAGCGAACCCCCTGTATAATTTTCCGGCTTCTTGATGCTTTTTTCATTATTGGATTTTATGTACCACAATTTATTATTTGTTCAGTTCAGAACGTTTAGTTGTTGCTAAATTTTAACACTCTTGAAGAAGTGATATATGTAAAATATTCACACGACTTAAAAAAAATATTTATTCAGTTTTTAGTTTATGTCATAATTATTTGTTTACCTTGTGTAACTAAATTATATTTGGTGGATAAAAGGTGCGCTTATCTCTTAGTGGATTTTATTTTCGTATTATTATTTCAATATATTTACGTCAACTAAATAAATCACTTACATAGCATACGTAAATTAGTTACCTAAATTAAGTGAGTCTATGTATTTTGTGTGAGTAAACTAGTTACGTAAACAAATTAGTTACAAAAATATTACTTAACCTGATTTTTTATTAATGTGGTGTAGTCACATAATCTAAATTTATAAATAAACTATTATTACGAGATGTCAATAAATTGATTAGGTGCTAAAATAATATTGTTTGTGTTGTAAATAAAATTATTTTATATGTTCCAATAAATATATTAATGAGTAATATTAAAAAATTTATAAATAATACAAAATTGATGTAAGCAAGACTTTTACATAAAATAAATAAAAAATATATGTATTTTTTATTAGCATGGTATATTTTAAATTATTTATATTATTTAAAATGTATAAATGAATATGCATTACGCGATGCCAGTAAGTTATTTGCATGGTGTAATGTTTTTTACGTCGTTTTATGAATAAATAGTTTGTGACTATCAAGTTTGAAATACGTTAAAACATGAGTAAATTACACTGGTAGTTCAAACAGGATCATCAACCAATGTCATGGTATATTTTACTTATCTCCTTGCCTGTTATTTCAAACAGGATCATCGACCGTGTCATGGTATATTTCTTCTTCTGATGGCCTGACCTAAAATATCAATATACCCCTTCGATGCTTAAATATAGGTGGTTGATTGGTCGCCATTCTTAGGTTCAGTTTTGGATAGACAACTGGTTGGGAACTCCATTGATTGATAGGGTAGATGATCATCATTCGTTAAATCTTCCTTTAGAGTCCCTTATGAGTGATGTGTACACTAAGTCAGAGGGCTAACGTCTCCCTGTGTCCTTTCATTTCTCTCATCCAGTTCTCACTTCTGAGATTGAGGGAATGGTAGTTACTTCTGACGCAGACTCGTTAGTTTGGACACGTTCTTTGTATGATGTTGTCTCTTGTAAAGTTGCATATGTCTCTCTTCCTGAGGTTGGGAATTCTATTAGTTGGGGTAAGTAGATTTGAAAGCCTTTTATTCCACCCTCTCAGTCTATACTCACTTGGCGCTTGTTCCATGGAAAGATGCCTACTGATTCTGCGTCGGATCTCGTGGTTATATTTTTTCTTCTTAGCGTCACCTCTGTTGTGCTACGAAGGAGGACTTACGTCTTCTCTTTATAGATTGTCCTTTTTCTCGAGACTTGTAGAATGTCGTGTCGAGTATTTTTAGGAAGGATATCAAGCTCGAAAGTACTCTTTTAGATCTTTGGCAGACGACGATGAAGATATCATTTAGTACGCAATTGAAGGCATTGTGGAAGACTTTCATTATTACCATTTTTTGAGTGGTGTGGTTCCTTCCTAATCAAGCCACCTTTGAAAACAGAAAACTTATCTTTGCTGAAGCTCTTACCTTGCTTTGGCGTTCATTCCGTGAAGCAGACTCTTTTAAGGCTGGCAATGCAGAGTCAATTGAGGAGCTTTTGACTCTTCAACAGTTTTATGTTTCGAGTCGTCCTTCTAGAGCCCTGCATATCTAAGAAATTCAATGGCATCCCCCCATCAG
>QANY01007958.1:0-10436 GCA_003255025.1 Datisca glomerata
TTATTTAGCTTGATATAGTCTATTCTTAATTATTTTATAAAATATAATTAGGTTAGTTTCTTATTCTTGAGTTTTAGGATTTTAGGAAACTTTTGTAAATGCTATAAATATGTTTTGCTAGAATGTTTTAAGGGTCTAGAATTTTAAATTAAGAAAAAACCAAAAGGCTATTTTTTTATCTTTCTGTTCTTGAGTAGAATACATACTTTAAGAAACATTCAAGTAGATTGATCACCCTCTTGTGAAGTGTTTCGAAACTGGAATTCAGAAACAAGTTTTCTTTATTCTAGTTCTTGATCATCTATCTAAGAAATATGTTTTTCTAGCCTTTTCTTAGGGGTTGTTGCCGAATTGGGTATTGTGGTTTTCACGTTAATGCTTCGTGGGTTCCTATACATAAAGGGGTTCTCAAGCTTATTCTTGGGGGTTCCGTATCAAAAAGTCAGTTCGAGTACATGCCATACCCAAAAGATTCAAGTTTAGCCAACTCCGTCTAGTTTGAGCCCAAACACGTCTCATTGGGTCTTTTTGACTTTGTATACCACTAAAAGCACCTAAAATGAGCACAACACTCCAAATTCTTATCCCAAACTTGTATTGGGTGAAAAGCCATATCGAGTACATGTCATACCCAAAAAATCCAAGTTTAGCCAAGTTCGTGTAGTGTGGGCCTAACACATCCCATTAGATCTTTTCTACTCCGTATTACACTAGAAGCATCTAAAACAACAACAATACTTCAAATTCTCATCCCGAACGTGTTTTGGCTGTCAAAAGTCGGCTTGAAGACATGTCATGCCCAAGCTAAACTTGGATCTTTTGGGCATGAAATGTACTGAAACTAACTTTTGACACCCAATACACGTTTAGAATAAGAATTTGAAGTTTTTTGGTCGTTTTAGGCATTTCTAGTGCCATATGGAGTAAAAAAGACTCAATGGGACACGTTTAGGCCCAAACTAGAGGAACTTGGCGAAACTTAGATATTTTGGGCATGACATGTACTCGAACTGACTTTTCACCCAGTACACATTTGGGATAAGAATTTGGATTGTTATGTTCATTTTGCAATTCATCAAGAAAACCAACTAATCTAGGAATGAGATGGTGATACTTTACAGTGATGTTATTTATGGTTCGGCGATCAATGCACATCGTCCATGTCCATCCTTCTTAGTCATAAGAAATACGAGAACCACATTAGGGCTCAGGCTTCTATGGGCATACCCCTTTTCCATGAGCTTGCTCGCTTGTCTTTCAAACTCCTTTGTTTCATCTGGATATCTTCTATGAGTGAGTTTGTTTTGGATGAGACCTCCAAGTACAAAGTCAATTCGGTGCTCGATTCTCTTAATTGGTGGCAGCCCTTTTGGCCTCTCCTTAGGGAATACTTCTTTGAAGTGCTGCAAAAGAGATAGAAAAACACTAGGTAAATAGTGGTTAAGTTCGTTAGTCGAAAATCTAGCCTCTTTATACAAAAGTACAAGCAAATGCCGGTTGGAACTCAAAGCTCTCTTAATCTCACTCTCTCTTGCATCAAAACTTTCTTTTCTTCTCTCTTTATTTTTCTCACTCCTCTCACCCAACTCTCTATTTTTCACTCTTTTCTTTTGTTCAAAACAATTCTTTTTTTGAACTCCCACTCTCTTGATCTTCCTGACTCTCTCTCTTTTTTTCATTCTCAATCTCTCATTTTTTTCGTTTCTCTCTTTTCAACTTCAATTGATCTTCTTGAAGTTGTTTTGGGGTGAGGGGTACAAGAGTAATGGGTTTCTTATCAATTACAAAAATATATATATTTTTGTAACCATTATGAGTGGCTTTTCTATCACATTTCCACGGTCTCCCCAACAGAAGATGACTTGCTTGCATTTACGCTACATCACACAAAACTTCGTCCTTGTACTTGCTAATAGAGAAACAGACTAACACTCACTTATGCACCTCGATTTCCCCACTATCATTCAACCATTTCAGTTTGTATGGATTGAGATGTTTTAATATAGGCAAGTTTAGTTTTTCCACCATGTAAGCGTTACCCACACTAGTACAACTTTCCCCATCAATAATCATACTACACACTTTATCATAAACAAGTCATCTAGTATGAAAGATATTTTCTCGTTGTACCTTCTCATCTTCTTCGGCTATGGCACTAAGAACTCTTCGTTTTACAGATAGTTCCCCGTTGACCGATTCTTTAATGTCACTTGCATCCTCCAGTGGTGGCATGGACTCCTTTTCAGAATCACTTTTGATTTCCACATTCTTGCCTTGCAATGATGGTCTCTTCATCTTAATGCTAGACAAATATTTATCCACCCTCTCACCAAACCTATCTTCTCTATTTCCATGTCGGAAACCTCTATCTCCAACCCCATGGCCTAATCTGCCCATGTGAGAATATCGCTCATCTTCATCAAAGTAATTTCCAAATTCATCCTCATACTGAACCCTAAGTGATCGTCTCTCCCTTTGATGCCCCATAGGAGCTCTAGGTTGCTCTACCAGTGTTTCGACCGGATCAATCCTCTCATGCAATCGTTCCAGGCCTTCTTCTAACGTTCTCTTAAATTCACCCACTAACGCCTCAATTTGTAACTTCAACATACCACCTTCAGCCATTCCTCTGCTACTATTTCTGTTTGACAGACGTGAAAGAGAATAAGATTAGTAGAAAAAAATGAAGGACCACATAATCTCTCTCTCACGTGTTTACACTCAAAGATTGAGGTTCACTCAATGTTCTTTCCACTCGTGTTTTCACTCAATGTTTGTTGGCTTTTACCCTCTGATGATCTTACACACTCTTGCCTTTTACCACTCTTAGTTTCTCTTTCTGTTCTTGATCAAACTAACAAACAATCTGGATTTTTCAAGCAACAACCAAAAGACATAAACAAATCAAACACTATGAGAAGATAAGGAAAAGAAACAACTAATGGAAAAAATTAGAGATAAGGAAACAAAAGGAGAACAACTTATACTATGTTTTTAAAGAAGATAAGTTAGGACAAGATAAGGTAAGGATAAGATGAGATAAGATAAGATAAGATAAGATAAGATAAGAAAATAAAAAGATAAGATAATAAAAAGATATAAGATAAGATAAGATAAGATAAGAAAAAAGATAAGATAAGTTATGACAAGATAGGATAATATAAGAAGAGATAAGAAAATATAAGATAATTATGACAAGATGAGATATGATATGATACGATAAGACAATGATAAGATAATAAAGATAGGATGAGATAGGATGAGTTAAGAAAATATATGATAAGATAAGATAAAATGAGATAAGAAAAGATATGGATAAGACAATGATAAGATAAGATAAGATAAGATAATATAATTTATGATAAGATGAGATAAGATATGATATAACAAGATATGACAAGATATGATGAGATCAGATAAGATGATAAGATGATAACTTAAACAATGGAAATTCAAATTTGAAATTTGAAATTCTAAATTTTTAGATGAAATTGTGCAGAAAACTTAAACACCTCGTGAAAAGATCAAAACAACAAAATCTAGCTTTGCAATGAACGTACAGATTGTAGATCTCGAAAATCCGTTCGATTTTTTTTTGGTAAACAAATTGTATAAACCAAAAGATACTTACACATGTACAAGGGGCATACCCTAGGAAATACAAAATTAAAGCTTGTTTAGAGGCTTAAGATCTGCACGCAAATTAAACTGGTAATATGTAAAGTACTGAAATTAGATATCAATGCTTCATAAGACAGCCAAGGTTTACAAAATCCTTCGGTTAAGACCCCATCTATCCACTAAAGGTAGATTAGTATCATTAGTGCAAAAATACTTCGAATCTCAAAGCCTTAATCAGACTAATTGTGAAATAGCTTCAGTTAGGATCTTGGAATCTCTGATTTTGCCTTAAAAAATCCTTGCACTTCTTTCTCTCCATATATAATAGATGAAGGAAGTAAAAGCTAGCTTAACTAGGACTCCTCTGAGTGACTTCCCTTTTGCATTAGCTAGCATCCAATCTACAAACTGATCCCAATCCCTAACCTGGCAGTGTAGATCACATTTGTTCACAAGTGTGGCCCACACTCTAGTTGAATAACAACAATTGATAAAAAGATGATCATGTGTCTCCTGGTAGCCAACACAACACACACAATCAGAACAAAACCCTGGTGTTTGGTCCCATTGTGCAACCCTATCTATAGTGGAAAGTTAGTTTCTCAAAGCCAACCAAGAGATAAAGCTGCACCTTGGGATGTGTTTAGAGAACCATATCACATTTTCCCACTTAACCGGTTGTCTTGTAGGGGACAGTGCCTTATAGGTTAGACTTAGGGAGAAATCTCCATTTTGACTTGAACTCCATTTCCAAAAATCTTGTCGTTGAGCTTGGGGAGGAGGAATTTGAACATTTCTAATCTCAAGAAACTCAAAGGTGTTTGAAGTTGGCCAATGCCATTGATTGTCTTGAATGACAACACTCACCATAGAGTCCATAGTCCAAGAAGTTCCTGACAAAAGTCTTTGCCCAAATCTGGCCCAAAGGACACCTAGAGGATGCCAATTATCTATAAGAATCTTCACAGTAGTACCATCTCCAATAGTTATAGAGCAAAAGGGTAGAAACTTGCTCCTGAGCTTGAGAAGCTTGCTCCAAACCCAAGATGGTTAGAAGGAAGGGAAACCAAGAAAATTGAACTCTTTCTGATTTGGTATGTTTGACACCAATCTTTCCAAAGTGATCTTTTAGAAGGGAGTAGCAAGAACCATAAGTGTTTGGCTATAGAAACTTCATTAGCTAGAACCAAATCCCTAAGGCCCAACCCGCCTTGTACCTTGTCCAAACATAGGTCTGCCCAAGCTACCTTGGCCCCAGAAGCTTTAGTATCTTGGCCATTCCATAGAAAATTTCTTACCAAGCATTTGACTGCCTTCACCACTTTTTTAGGGAGAATAAGGAGACCACTCCAAAAGTTGACCATAGCCATAAGGACAGTCTTGATCAGTTGGAGTCTTCTAGCATAAGACAAACACTTTGATTCCCAAGACCTGATTCTCATAGTGAGTCTGTCAACCAA
This sequence comes from Datisca glomerata, assembly GCA_003255025.1. NCBI lineage: Eukaryota > Viridiplantae > Streptophyta > Magnoliopsida > Cucurbitales > Datiscaceae > Datisca > Datisca glomerata. Next base: position 5,082 of record QANY01007958.1, read on the forward strand.
ACCTTGACAATCTGATTTAGTAAGCTTGGTTGTAATGAGTGGGACACCAAGATATCTAACTAGAAGAGACCCTTCTGTAAAATCCAGTTCATCATGAATGATAGAAGACATCTCTGGGCTCACCCCTGATAAGAATAGTTGACTCTCTGAAATATTTGGTTGAAGCCCTGATAGCTCTTGGAAAATGGCCAAAGCTTCCTTAAGCACATGCACACTATTTTTGTCTCCTTTACAGAATAAGAGTAGGTCATCAGCAAAGCACAAGTTGACTAAGTTAAGCTCTTTGCACCTCCAATGGAACTGGAACTCTGAGTGTTTGGCTGCAAAGCTCAAGATCCCTGTCAAGACCTCCATGATGATGACAAAGATGTAAGGAGAGATTGGTAACCATGCAGCTCACCATTTATATTCACTGAGTATGAGGGAGAAGAAAGGCACTCCATGACCCAAGAAATAAAAACATTTGGGAAGCCAAGGCATTGAAAAGCTTTACCTATTAGTGACCAGTTCACACTATCATAGCCTTTCTTAAGGTCCACCTTGAGAGCACACCTTGGAAAACCAAGTGATCTATGGTAGCTTCTAAGTAATTCTTGGGAGAGAAAAAATATGTCAGCCATTCTCTTTCCTGGGATAAAAGCACTTTGGTTCTGACTTACGATGTTGGGTAATACAAGCTTGAGTCTTTCCGCAAGTATTTTTGTGATGCACTTGTAGACTACATTGCAGCAAGAGATAGGTCTAAAGTCCCCAATACTAGTGGGATTAGGGACCTTTGGTATTAAGGTGATTGCAGTTGAGTTAACCTCTTTCAGGAGGTTACCAGTAGTAAAGAACTCCAAAACAGCTTTGGTTACATCCCCACCCACCACATGCCATGCTTTCTTAAAGAACCCAGCTGAAAAACCATCTGGTCCAGAAGCTTTGCCACTTCCCATACTGAAAATAGCTTGTTTGACCTCATTTTCTTCAATGGGAAGAGCCAAAGGTACAGCCTGATCAGGTCCAAGCTTTCTTGGCAAAGCACAATCAAGTATACTCCAATTGACTCCCATTTCTTCATTTGGTGTACCCAAGAGATTTTTGTAGTAATCTAATATATGATCCTGGATCTCCTCATGGAAAGTAAGTAGAGAGCCTTGGTTGTTCAGGCGTGTAATCCTGGTTTTGAATCTATTCTTTTTCATACTTTGAAAAAAGAAAGAAGTGTTCTGATCACCCAACTGAAGCCACTGTACTCTTGACTTCTGCCTGAAGAAGCTCTCTTCAGCATGTCTAAGCTCAAAGAATTTGGAGCATGCATCTCTCTCCTGAGCTTGTAACAATGCATTTAAAGGGTCATTTCCCAACAAGTTTTGAACTGACTCCATGTGTGCTTCAGCCAATTTAACTCTAGAAGGAAGATCACTGTAAAATCTTTTGTTGAACCTCCTCAGTTCACCTTTGAGTGCCTTAAGCTTCTTACAGAGTCTAAACATTGCTGTCCCTTGAAGCTTACTCTTGGTTTATAAGAGTCCTTCTCCATTTGTAAGACAATTGGACTATGATCAGAGATGCCAGGAGGAGCAAAGAGACACTTTGTGTCGGGGAACGAGTCCATCCAGTGAATATTTGCCATGGCTCTATCCAACTTACACATAATAAAGGTTCCATCATTATGCTTGTTTGACCATGTGAATTGACAACCTGAGTATGCAAGGTCCTCAACCTCAATAATGAAAGTGCATTTGTTGAAGTCAAATATGCCTTCATCCCATCCCTTAGCTCCTCCTGATTTCTCATTAGGGGAGGCAATAACATTGAAATCTCCGGTGATAAGCCATGGGGCATGAGAAGTGAGTGAGTGGTGGGAGCACAAGGATTACCAAAGCTTCTTCCTGATCACTTTAGAATTTGAAGCATATACGAATGTGATATAACATACAACATTAGAATGCTTAATAGTAAGCTTACAAAATAAAACTTGGTCAGTAGTATCCAAAACTATTACATCAAGTACTTTTGGGTCCCAAGCAACCCAAATTCTACCCCCTGCAGCAAAATTGTAGTTTGCTACCACCTCCCAATTAGGAAAAATGGCCTTAGCAAGATTAGTGAATTTAAAGTTTTTCACTTTAGTTTCAAGTAAAGAACAAAGAGAAAGATTGGAATTCTTACAAAGCTTCCTCACAGCAGCTTCTTTTAAGGAGTCATTGAGCCCCCTAATGTTCCAAGTAGAAAGATTAAACATGAATGGGTGGGTTGTGGGTTTCCCCACTAGCTGAAATCCGTTCGATTTCATATGCAATACTGACTATTTCGACTCCCGAATCCAAAGTTATGATCTCTTTTTCAGAACCACCGTCAAATCAGAATTAAATCTGACTCTAGTGATGAAACACAATAACAATAATGGTTCAAGAACCCAATGATCGATTTTAATGAAGAAGAAACCCTGACCCATTTTCTATTGCAGAAAGAGAACCTTAGGTATAAGACCTAAAACTCAAATTGATGCTTCAAAAAGAACCAAAGGTATGGTTTAGACACCACACTAAAGAACAAGAAGAAAAAGTGAGTGATAAGTCTAGGTTTTAGACGCCACAAGAATATTCTTGATAAGTCTGAAAAGTTCTAAGAAGAACCAAAGAGAAAACTCTCACAAAGAAATTATAATGATCCAAGTTTTTTAATACATTATGAAACCATGCTTAAATAGAAAAACTAGAAGCTAAAGAGTCCTAAAGTGTTTAAATAAGCTAAACTAAATATAAAAGATAAAAAATTATTAATTGTATAAATATGGAACTTGTAATCCACCTAAAAGACTCATATTGGTAGACACACTTCTAGGTTAGGATTGCCAAGGTGTCATGATCTAATAGACTATTATTGGTTGTCCACTTCTAGGTTAGGATTTTCAAGTTGTCTTGATTCCTTATCATCATTCAAAATGCCATGTCATGCTCCATGTGGATTACCATATTGAACGCCACATCATGCTCCATGTGAATGCCATGTAGGATGTCACGTCATCTCCATGTAGGCTGCCATGTTGGATGCCACACATGCACCATGTCGGCTGCCATGTCGGTTGCCATGTCATGGTTCATGTATAGGATGTAATGTTTGATGCCACATCACTCTCCATGAGGACTGCCATGTTGGATGGCACGTCATGCTCCATGTAGGTTGTTATACTCTATGTCATGCTCCATGTAGGTTGTTATACTCTATGTCATGCTCCATATCACACTCCCATTGAGTGCTTCATCAATCCTCTTTTCTCTAACTCTTGTGATTTGGCCTCTTGGTACTTGACATAGATCCATCATTTGAGCTTGTGCAACCAGATCCTCATCACATGGAGTCAAAAAGATCCAATGACATGTACATGTACTCGAACTTGGATCTTTTGGGCATGACATGTAGATGAACTTGGCTAAACTTGGATCTTTTGGGCATGACATGTACTCGAACTGACTTTTGAAACCCAATACACGTTTACGATGATAATTTGGAGTGTTGTGTTTGTTTATGTGCTTTTAGTGTCTTACGGAGTCAAAAGGACCAATGAGACATGTTTAGGCCTAAACAAGATGAATTTGGCTAAAGTTGGATCTTTTGGACATGGCATGTACTCGAACTAAATTTTGACACCCAATACACATTTAGGATAAGAGTTTGGAGTGTTATGGTCATTTTACTTGGTTCTAGTGCCATGCAGAGTCAAAAAGACCTAATGGGACGTGTTTAGGCCCAAACTAGGTGAACTTGTCTAAAATTGGATCTTTTAGCATGGCATGTACTCGTACTGACTTTTGACAAACTATACAGGTTTGGGATAAGAATTTGGAGTGTTGTTGTCATTTTAGGTGCTTTTAGTGCGATACAGAATCAAAAAGACCAATGAGACGTGTTGAGGCCCAAACTAGATGAAATTTGCGAAACTTGGATCTTTTGGGCATGACATGTACTCAAACTGACTTTTGACACCCAATACATGTTTGCGATAAGAATTTGGAGTGTTGTTTTCGTTTTAGGTGCTTTTAGTGCTTTACAGAGTCAAAATGACCAATGAGATGTGTTTAGGCCTAAACTAGATGAACCTGGCTAAAGTTGGATGTTTTGGGCATGGCATGTACTCGAACTGACTTTTGACATCCAATACACATTTGGGATTAGAGTTTTGAGTGTTTTGGTCATTTTGCATGCTTCTAGTGCCATACGGAGACAAAAATACCCAATGCGATGTGTTTAGGCCCAAACTAAATGAACATGCTAAACTTGGATCATTTGGGCATGGCTGTAATCAAAATTACATTCATATCCAATACGCATTTGAAGTAAGAATTTTGACTTTGGGGTCATTTTAGGTGTTTCTAGTGCCATACGGAGCCAAAAAGACCTAATGAGACGTGTTTAGGCCTAAACTAGATGAACTTGTCTAAACTTGGATCGTTTGGGCATGATATGTACTCGAACTGACTTTTCATATCTAATACTCATTTGGGGTAAGAATTTGCACTGTTTTTGTTATTTAAGGTGCTTATAGTTCCATATGGAGTAACAAAGACCCAATCTGACGTGCTTAGGCCCAAACTAGATGAATTTGGGGTAAGAATTGGGAGTGTTGTGGTTTGTTTAGGTGTTTCTAGTGCCATATGAATTCCTAAAAACCCAATGGAACGTGTTTTGGCCCAAACTAAATGAACTTGGCTAAACTTGGATCCTTTGGGCATGGCCTAAACTCAAACTTATTTTTGACACCCAAAGCACATTTTGGCTAAGATTTTTAGACTGTTGTTGTCATTTTTTGGTTCTTCTAGTGTTACATAGAGTCAAAAAGTCCCAATGGGATATGTTTATGCCCATACAGGATGAACTTGGCTAAACTTGTATCTTTTTGGCATGGCATGTGCTTGAACTGTTTTTTTCATCCTAAAGAGCTCCTGGTTTTCTTAGTGAGAGAAACTCTCCCCTCTCTCTAAAATTCTGGTTTATGTTTTTGCCTCTCCCTCCCTTAGGGGAGGCCACGACCTCTAACAATGGTTAATGATGAGTACATTAAGCACGCTGCAGATGTTGGTAAGCAAGTTTCAGGTGGTGTTAAGAAAGATTCAGCTAGTAGGCAAGCTAAGCTTGGAGTGTCTTTCAATGGCCATGCTGTTTTGAATGATATGGTTAGTAAGGGAGCTAGGGAAGCTAATGCCCATGTTATGGGTTTAAATGCTCTTAAGCAAGGTTCTAACACGAACAAATTTGGACCAGAGAGTGGTTTTGTTGAGTCTGGGAAGTTAGAAGCTCAGTCCAAGGAAGCTTCGAGTTTATTAGTTGCAAAAGAGATTATTTCTGATCATTCAAAGCTTAGAGACA
>QANY01007958.1:15751-55217 GCA_003255025.1 Datisca glomerata
TTCTTGCCCTTATTCTAGCTTTATTTGGCAGAATTTGGTTGGTTTGTGTGGCTTGGTGTCTTCTCCTAGGAACTGGAATCAACTTATCTCCTGGCTCCTTGTGAAAGCTAGGAAAGGTTACTTCTTGAGCCTTATGTTGAAGCTTATGTTCAGCTCGTTTGTCTATCATATCTGGAGAGAGAGAAATAATCGAGTCTTTGAGGGCAAAATGAGGGACAAGAAAGTGGTCTTGGCTTGCATTAGAAATGCCATTAAAGGTAGATTTTTGAGTCTCAAAGGGTTTTCTGTGACTGAAGATAACAAAACCATTCAGCTTGCCTGGGGATTGAATGCCTCTATTTTTGACAATTAAGCTTGGTTCTTCTGTTTCTTTAGGCTGTTATCACTTGTAATCTTCTGTTAGTGTTGGGGTGCCTCCAGCTTGTGTGTTGGCTGGTTCCTTGTTATTTGTGTCTTTTTCCTGGGGTATACCCCTTGTATATTTGTATGTTTTCTTCTTCGGTTTATACAATTTTTTAATTTACCGAAAAAAAAATGTGCTTGAACTGATTTTTAACACCCAATACACATTTGGGATAATAGTGTGGAGTGTTGTGGAAATTTTAGGTGCATCTAGTGCCATGTGGAGTCAAAAAGGCCCAATGGGATGTGTTTCGGCCCGAACTAAATGAACTTAGCGAAACTTAGATTGTTTGACTTTTCACATCCAATACATGTTTGGCGTAAGATTTGGACTGTTTGGGCCATTTTAGTTGCTTCTAGTGTCATATGGAGTCAAAAAGACCCAATGGGATGTGTTTAGGCCCGAACTTTTCCCATACCAAGTTCATCTTTTTTCCTTCGCATGGCACTAGAAGCACCTAAAATGACCACCATTCTCCAAATTCTTAACCAAAAGGTGTATTGGTTGTCAAAAATCAGGTCGAGTACATGCCATGTCAAAAGGATCTATGTTTTACCAAGTTCATCTTATTTGGAACTAGACACGTCTCATTGGGTCTTTTTGACTCTACATGGACAAAAGATCCAAGTTTAGCCAAGTTCATATTATTTGGGCCTAAACACGTCCCATTTGGTCTTTTCACTCCGCATGACACTAAAAGCACCTAAAATGACCACCACACTCCAAATTCTTAACCAATATGTCTATCGGGTGTCAAAAGCCAGGTTGAGTGCATGCCATGCCCAAAAGATCCAAGTTTTGTCAAGTTCGTCACATTGGGGCCTAAAAACATCCCATTGGGTATTTTTGAGTCAGTATGCCATTAGAAGCACCTAAAATGACTACCACACTCAAAATTCTTATACATGTAGTGGGTGTCAAAAGTTAGGTCATGTGCATGTCATGCCCAAAAGATCCAAGTTTAGACAAGTTCATCTTATTTGGGCCTAAACGCCCCATTGGGTCTTTCATTTAGCATGGCACAAGAAGTACCTAAAATGACCACCACACTTCAAATTCTTCACTAAAACGTTTGTCGGGTGTCAAAAGTCAAGTCGAATATAAGCCTTGCCCAGAAGATCCAAGTTTAGCCAAGTTAATCATATTTGGGCCTAAAAACGTCCCATTGAGTGTTTTGGACTCTACAAGGCACTAAAAGCACCTAAAATGATGACCACACTCCAAATTCTTATCTTAATCCAATTCTTAGGAGAAGACACCAAGCCATACAAACCACCCAATTTCTGCCAAATAAAACTAGAATAAGGGCAAGAAACAAACAGGTGTTCAGAAGATTCTGAAGGATGCAAGTAAAGTACACAACTATTAACATTGGAAGACCCAGGAGAGGAGGTCCAAGCAGCCAATCTATCTGCGGTTGCAAGCCTATTAAGAACAGCAAACCGAGTGATAAAGCTATATTTGGGAATATGCTTCTTAAACCAAATAAGAGGAGCCCATCTCACTTTTTCACCAGCTGGAGCCAGTTTCCTATAAGTGTGCCCCACAGAGAAAAGACCAGAGAGAGAAAGAGTCCAAATCCAAGAGTCCAAAGAGGACTCTTTAGGAGGGGGAAGATGGACCTCTCTAATTGTGATAAGCTCATGAGAGTTAGAAATAGGCCAGTTCCAAGCTGCATTCTGGATCACTGAGCTCACCTTGGTAGTCCAATCCCAACCAGTACCAAAAAGAATTGTAGACCTAGATCTTTAAGAAAGAGCCCCAAAGGGTGCCAAGGGTCCAAGACAAGAGAAATCTGCTCACCATTTCCCACAAGAGCTTTGCAATATCCAGCAAACTTGTCTCTGATTTTCAGAATTTTCCTCCAACTCCAAGAAAGATTAGTGGCAAGCTTAACCAAGAAGATAGAGCTCTTCTTGGTCTTTTCTCTATGGGGCACACTTATAGGAAAGGAAGGGATACACTTTAGAGATAAGGAAACAAAAGGAGATCAACTTATACTATTTTTTTCCAGAAGATAAGTTAGGACAAGATAAGGTAATGATAAGATGATAAAAGATAAGATAAGATAAGATGAGATATGATAAGATAGTGATTAGATAAGATAAGAAAAATATAAGATAAGATAAGTTATGACAAGATAAGATAATATAAGATGAAATAAGATAATATAAGATAATTATGACAAGATGAGATATGGTATGATGAGATAAGACAATGATAAGATAATATAAGATAAGATGAGATAAGAAAATATATGATAAGATAAGACAAAAATAAGATAAGATAAAATGAGATAAGAAAAGATATGATAAAATAAGACAAGGATAAGATAAGGTAAGATAAGAAAAGATAAGATAATTTATGATAAGATTAGATAATATATGATATGACAAGGTATGACAAGATATGACAAGATATGACGAGATAAGATGATAACTAATAACAATAGAAATTCGAATTTGAAATTTGAAATCCTGTAATTTTAGATGAAACTGTGCAGAAAAATTAAACACCTCGTGAAGTGATCAAAACAATGAAATCTGGCTTCACAATGAACGTACAGATTTTAGATCTCGAAAATCCGTTAGGTTTGATATGTAATAATGACTATTTCGACTCCCGAATCCAAAGTTATGATCTTTTATCAGAACCACCGTCAAATCAGGAAAAAAATCAGAATTAAATCTGACTCTAGAGAACCAAAAGCTCTGATACCAAATGATATGAACCTCACCGTCGCTTTGTGATGAAACCCGATAAAAATGATGGCTCAAGAACCCAAGAATCGATTTTAAAGAAGAAGAAACCCTGACCCATTTTCTATGATACAAAGAGAACCTTAGATATATGACCCAAGACCCAAATTGATGCTTCGAAAAGAACCAAAGGTATGGTTTAGACGCCACACTCAAGAACAAGGAGGAAAAATGAGTGATAAGTCTAAGTTTTAGATGCCACAAGAATATTCTTGATAAGTCTGAAAAGTTCTAAGAAGAACCAAAGAGAAAACTCTCACAAAGAATTTATATTGATCAAAGTTTTTTTAATACATTGTGAAACCATGCTTAAATAGAAAAACTAGAAGCCTAAAGAGTCCTAAAGTGTTTAAATAACCTAAACTAAATATAAAAGATAAAAAATATTAATTGCAATAAATATGGAACTTGTAATCCACCTAAAAGACTCTTATTGGTTGTCCACTTCAAGGTTAGGATTGCCAAGGTGTCATGATCTAATAGACTATTATTGGCTGTCCACTTCTAGGTTAGGATTTCCAAGTTGTCTTGATTCCTTATCATCATTCAAAATGCCATGTCATGCTCCATGTGGACTACCATATTGAATGCCACATCATGCTCCATTTGAAATGCCATGTAGGATGCCACGTCATATCCATATAGACTGCCATGTTGGATGCCACGTCATGCATCGTGTTGGCTGCCATGTCATGGTCCGTGTAGGATGTAATGTTGGATGCCACGTCATGCATCGTGTTGGCTGCCATGTCATGGTCCATGTAGGATGTAATGTTGGATGCCACGTCATTCTCCATGTGGACTGCCATGTTGGACGACATGTCATGCTCCATGTAGGTTGTTATATTCCATGTCATGCTTCACATCACACTCCCATTGAGTGCTTCATCCATCCTCTTTCTCTAACTCTTGTGATTTGGCCTCTTAGTACAACTATGTTTAGTTTGGGGAGTAGTAAAGCCCCTGGTCCAGATGGCTTCTCTGCTGGTTTCTTCAAAAGATGTTAGCATATTGTGGGCAAAGATGTTACTAAGGCTGTTTTGGAGTTTTTTAGCTCCTAATCATTATTGAAACAGGTTAACTCTACTGCCATTGCTCTTATACATAAGGTCCCCAATCCTTCTAAGGTTGGTGATTTAGGCCTATATCTTGTTGTAATGTTGTTTACAAATGCATTTCTAAAATGCTTGCTGATAGACTTAAAAGAGTGCTCCCTGCTCTTATTAGTAGCAACCAGACTGCTTTTGTGCCAGGGAGGAGAATTGCTAACAACATCCTCTTATCTCAAGAGCTGGTTAGAGGTTACCTTAGGCCTTCTAATAGTCACAGATGTGCTTTCAAGATTGATATAAAAAAGGCTTATGATAGCTTGAATTGGGAGAGTATCGGGAGAATCTTTGACTGCTTGGGGTTTTCTGATCATTTCTCTAACTGTGTGATGGAGTGTATCTCCTCTCCTTCTTTCTCTATTGTGGTCAATGGTGAGTTGACTGGCTACTTCTCTGGTGCTAAAGGGCTTAGACAGGGTGATCCTATCTCTCCCTATCTGTTTGTGTTGGTTATGGAGGTTCTACCTGGTATTCTCAAGCATGCTTCTCATAAAGCTAACTTTGGCTATCACTGGAGGTGTAATGAGCTTGGTATTGTTAACTTGTGCTTTGCTGATGATCTCTTTATTTTTTGTAAGGGTGATATTACTTCTGTTCAACTTATTATGGAGAGCTTAAACTTGTTTGAGGCTATGTCTGGTCTTCAACCTAATCTACAAAAAAGTCAGAGTTTTATGTCTGGGGTCCATCCATCCACTTCTCAAGCAATTCGGAACTTGTGCAATTTCAGCAATGGGGAGCTTCCTATGAGATACTTGGGGGTTCCTTTGATTACCTCAAAGCTTAGAAAAACAAATTGTATCACTCTAGTAGACCATATCACAGCTAGGGTGAAATCTTAGGAGTCTAACTACCTTTCTCACATTAATCAGGAGGTGGATTGGAGTGTTCTCTCTCAGATTCTCCCTAATAAGCTCTCTCAAGCTCACTTAGCTATCCTCAACCACCCTTATACAGAGGAAGACGTTCACACAACTATGTTTAGTTTGGGGAGTAGTAAAGCCCCTGGTCCAGATGGCTTCTCTGCTGGTTTCTTCAAAAGATGTTGGCATATTGTGGGCAAAGATGTTACTAAGGCTGATTTGGAGTTTTTTAGCTCCCAATCATTATTGAAACAGGTTAACTCTACGCCATTGCTCTTATACCTAAGGTCCCCAATCCTTCTAAGGTTAGTGACTTTAGGCCTATATCTTGTTGTAATGTTGTTTATAAATGCATTTCGAAAATGCTTGCTGATAGACTTAAAAGAGTGCTCCCTAATCTTATTAGTAGCAACCAGGATGCTTTTGTGCCAGGGAGGAGAATTGCTTACAACATCCTCTTATCTCAAGAGCTGGTTAGAGGTTACCATAGGCCTTCTAATAGTCCCAGATGTGCTTTCAAGGTTGATATAAAAAAGGCTTATGATTGCTTGAATTGGGAGAGTATCGGGAGAATCTTTGACTGCTTGGGGTTTCCTGATCATTTCTCTAACTGTGTGATGGAGTGTATCTCCTCTCCTTCTTTCTCTATTGTGGTCAATGGTGAGTTGACTGGCTACTTCTCTGGTGCTAAAGGGCTTAAACAGGGTGATCCTATCTGTCCCTATCTGTTTGTGTTGGTTATGGAGGTTCTATCTGGTATTCTCAAGCATGCTTCTCATAAAGCGGATTTTGGCTATCACTGGAGGTGCAAGGAGCTTGGTATTGTTAACTTGTGCTTTTTTGATGATCTCTTTATCTTCTGTAAGGGTGATATTACTTCTGTTAAACTTATTATGGAGAGCTTAAACTTGTTTGAGGCCATGTCTGGTCTTCAACCTAAACTACAAAAAAGTCAGATTTTCATGTCTGGGGTCCATCCATCCACTTCTCAAGCAATTCTGGACTTGTGCAATTTCAGCATTGGGGAGCTTCCTATGAGATTGTATCACCCTAGTAGACCATATCACAGCTAGGGTGAAGTCTTGGGAGTCTAACTACCTTTCTTATGCTGGAAGATTACAGTTGGTTAAATCCGTGCTCTATGCTATTTTTCAATACTGGGCTGGCTTATTTATTCTTCCCAAGAAGATCTTAAATATGATTCAGGTGGTTATTAGGAATTACTTTTGGAACGCATCAGCTGTAAAGCATTCTGGTGCTAAAGTGGCTTGGAGTGACTTGTGCCTTGATAAGTCCCAAGGAGTTTGGCCCTTAGAGATCTCTCTCTAGCTAATGAAGTGGCTGTGGCTAAGCATTTCTGGTTCCTGATCTCTTTGGATAAAGCTTCCCTTTAGAATGATTGGTGCAAGTTTTTCTTGATCAAGAAGAGCTCTATCTTCTTGGTTAAGCTTGCCACTAATCCTTCTTGGAGTTGGAGGAAAATTCTGAAAATCAGAGACAAGTTTGCTGGGTATTGCAAAGCTCTTGTGGGAAATGGTGAGCAGATCTCTCTTCTATTGGACCCTTGGCACTCTTTGGGGGCTCTTTCTCAAAGGTTTGGTCCTAGGATTTATTTTGGTACAGGTTGGGATTGGACTACCAAGGTCAGCTCAGTGATCCAGAATGCAGCTTGGAACTGGCTTATCTAACTCCCATGAGCTTATCACAATTAGAGAGGTCCATCTTCCCCCTCCTAAAGAGTCCTCTTTGGACTCTTGGATTTGGACTCTTTCTCCCTCTGGTCTTTTTTTTGTGGGGCACACTTATAGGAAACTGGCTCCAGCTGGTAAAAACGTGAGATGGGCTCCTCTTATTTGGTTTAAGAAGCATATTCCCAGATATAGCTTTATTACTTGGCTTGCTGTTCTTAATAGGCTTGCAACTGCGGATAGATTGGCTGCTTGGACCTCCTCTCCTGGGTTTTCCAATGTTAGTAGTTGTGTACTTTGCTTGCATCCTTCAGAATCTTCTGAACACCTGTTTGTTTCTTGCCCTTATTCTAGCTTTATTTGGCAAAATTTGGTTGGTTTGTGTGGCTTGGTGTCTTCTCCTAGGAACTGGAATCAACTTATCTCCTGGCTCCTTGTGAAAGTTAAGAAAGGTTACTTCTTGAGCCTTATGTTGAAGCTTATGTTCAGCTCGTTTGTCTATCATATCTGGAGAGAGAGAAATAATCGAGTCTTTTAGGCAAAATGAGGGACAAGAAAGTGGTCTTGGCTTGCATTAGAAATGCCATTAAAGGTAGATTTTTGAGTCTTAAAGGATTTTCTTTGACTGAAGATAACAAAACCATTCAGCTTGCGTGGGGATTGAATGCCTCTATTTTTGACAATTAAGCTTGGTTCTTCTGTTTCTTTAGGCTGTTATCTCTTGTAATCTTCTGTTAGTGTTTGGGTGCCTCCAGCTTGTGTGTTGGCTGGTTCCTTTTTTTGTGTCTTTTTCCTGGGGTATGCCCCTTGTATATTTGTATGTTTCTTCTTCAGTTTATACAATTTTTTAATTTACCGGAAAATAAAAAGATGAATCTAGCATGGATTGGTTATGTTTAAATACATTGTTCACAGTCAATTAGTGATATTTACTTATTATTATTAGTCAAAAAAGGTCTAAAAACGTGGGCACATATTTACTTTAATGTTGGTGTTGTTTCAAAGCTAAAATTAATGCTTTTCCTATTCTTGGAGGGTTGTTCCAAGTATAAAACATGGTACCCACGAAATTTGTAATCATGTTATGAATATTGAAAACAAGTTTATGTTATTGTGAGGTGTGTCCTCTTTGTTCTTGAAAGAACTCTTCGAGCTTATCAAGTTAGTCTTGTGGAGTTCAAACAACCAAACTTATCACCTTGATTCTTGAGTGATCCTTAGGTTTCTTGGTGTGGCGTTTCTATCCTTCGTAGTCTTAGTTCTTATCTTGCTAGATAATGGGTTAAGGCTCAACAATCTTGTCTTTCACGTTCTTGGAGTTCTTGAACCATCATTGTCATCGGGTTTCATCCTAAATCATCGGTGGGGTTCATATCATTTGGTATCAAAGCTTTGGTTCTAAGGCAAGTTTGACTATCCTTTATCTTTATTTTTTTTCTTATTTCTTACTGTATCGAGAAAAAAAGCAAAAAAAAGGAGAGAAGATGTGGAGTCTACAAAAAACAAAAGCAATAAGAATTTTTTTGTTCCAATCCTGTTTCTCATTTTCTCAACTCGTTATCAAAATCCGTTATGGACTTGTGTGAATTTTGGGTAATTATTGAAACCATAGAAACCGTGTGAGTATTGACCATTTGTGAGCTTTGGTTATTTCTCATTTTGAATTGCTGCAGGATATTTTTATTTGGTTACTTGAGTTCGATTAAGGGCTAAAGAGAGACAAAAGAGTGGAAAAAGGCAAGATGTGTGAGACCATAAGACGGTAAAAGCCATTTAGAGTGAAAACACGAGAGTGAATGAATAATTGTTAAGTGAAACACATGACAGAGTGTTTGTGAGGTTTCGAATTTTATTTTCCAGATTCTAAATATGTCAAATAATCAAGACAAACATGTATTCGAAGAAGTTCAACAACAAGCCATTCTGAACCTTCAAATGCAAGCGATGTTGGGGAAATGAGGCGAATGCTGAGGGATGAATTAGAACCTATTCAAGAGAGGTTGGATAGGGTAGAAATGGGAACACCTAGGGGGCAGCAACATGAAATTCCCAATAGACAGCGAGATGGGCGTGTTCGTTGGGATAATGCTGAGGAAGAAGCCGAATTGGAGGAGTTTGTAGAGCCATATATGAACCAGGGCAGGTTTGAGCATGGTTATGGGAATAGAGAAGTTAGGATGGGTAGACCTAGGAGGAATAATGATCTAGGAAACATAAAGATCAAAATCTCATCTTTTCAAGGTAAAATGATCCGGAAGCTTACTTGGAGTGGGAAACTAAAGTGGAGATGGTGTTTGATTGTCACAACTATTCGGAGATAAAGAAGATTAAGTTGGCAGCAATTGAATTCACTGATTATGCCGTTGTTTGGTGGGATCAATTACAAAATAATAGAAGGAGGAATAGAGAGCCACCCGTGGGCGCTTGGGAGGAGATGAAATTACTTATGAAGAGATGTTTTGTACCAAGCCACTATTATAGGAGTTTGTTTCAAAAACTACAGAGGCTAGCTCAAGGTTCCAAGAGTGTAGATGAATACTACAAGGAGATGGAGGTAGCTATGATCCGGGCAAATGTGGAAGAGGATTGTGAAGCCACCATGGCTAGGTTTTTGCATGGTTTAAATCGTGGATATAGTTGAGTTACAACACTATGTTGAGTTGTCGGATATGGTGCATCAAGCCATAAAAGTGGAGGAACAACTCAAACGCAAAGGATTGGCTAGGAGAGGACAACTTGTGGTTTCCGCTAGTACATGGAAGACAGCCCCTAAAAGGGATGAGCAGTAACAAAACAAGTCAAAATTTGAACAATCTAAGAATGCCAAACCCACGACGAACACTTCCCTAGAGAACATCGAAACTTCTATTTCTAAAACCCGTAATATTAAGTGTTTTAAATGTCAAGGGCGGGGTCACATAGCTAGCCAATGTGTAAACAAAAGGGTGATGGTGATAAATGCCCAAGGTGAGCTTGAATCGGAGGATGAGGAGGAAGTAGTTGATAAAATTCCACCTTTAGAAGATGCTGATGACGAGCAAAATGTTGTGGTTGGAGAATTATTGGTAGCAAGGGGAGCTCTCAACATGCAAGTTAAGGAGGAAGAAAGTAACCAAAGGGAGAATTTGTTTCATACTCGATGCTTTGTCAAAAACAAAGTTTGCAGCGTAATTATTGATGGGGGAAGTTGCACAAACGTGGCCAGCACTGATTTGGTGGAGAAGTTGTCCTTAACAACCTTAAAACACACTCGTCCTTATCGGCTTCAATGGCTGAATGAATGTGGCGAAATCAAGGTGACAAAGTAAGTGTTGGTAGCATTTTCCATTGGCAAATAATGAGGATGAGGTGCTTTGTGATGTGGTTCCTATGCATGCATGTCATATATTGTTGGAGAGGCCATGGCAATATGATCGAAGGGCTACACATGATGGATTCACAAATAAGTTTTCTTTTACTTTTGAAAAGAAACTTATTACCCTTGTTCCATTAACTCCAAAACAGGTTATGGAGGATCATGTAAAGCTCAAAAGATCAAATGAAAAGTAGAGAGAAAAAGAAAGAAAGGCTGAAATTGAAAGGAAAGAAAATGAGAGAAAATAAACTAAGGGAAAAGAAAAGGAGAGCATTTCAGCCTTAGTGAGAGCAAGAGAGGAAAAATTCACTTATACTGCAAAAAAATGTGAGATCAAGAGAGAATTATTTTCACATCAATCATTTATTGTACCTATTATGTACAAGGGGGCGTTTTTATGTACTAATAATCTTGCCGATTCTTTGCCGCACATTATTGTTTCTCTTTTGTAGGAGTTTGATGATGTCTTTCCCGAAGAGATACCTCATGGCTTACCACCAATTCGTGGAATCGAACATCAAATTGATTTCATACCTGGTGCATCAATTTCAAATTGACATGCCTATAGGAGCAATCCCGAGGAAACAAAGGAACTTCAAAGGCAAGTAAGTGAATTATTGGAGACGGGTTATGTGCGTGAAAGTATGAGTCCTTGTGCAGTTCAGGTGCTGCTAGTTCCTAGGAAAGATGGTACATGGAGGATGTGCGTAGATTGCCGAGCCATTAACAACATAAAGCTAAGGTATCCTAGAGTAGATGATATGCTGGATGAATTGCAAGGTTCTTGTATTTTTACAAAGATTGATCTTAAGAATGGAATCACCAAATTAGAATGAAAAAAGGTGATGAATGGAAAACTGCCTTTAAAACTAAACACGGTTTGTACGAGTGGTTAGTGATGCCTTTTGGTTTAACTAATGCTCCGAGCACATTTATGCGTTTGATAAACCATGTTTTACATGCATTTATTGGTAGATTTGTAGTTGTATATTTTAATGATATCCTAATTTATAGCAAAAACATGGAAGAACATGTAGAGCATTTGAAATCTGTTTTAGATGTGTTAAGGAAAGAAAAGTTATTTGCTAACCTCAAAAAGTGTACCTTTTGCAAGGATAAGCTTGTGTTTCTTGGCTTTTTTGTTAGTTCTAAAGGAATTGAGGTGGACTAGGAAAATGTGAAGGCAATACAAGAGTGGCCAACGCCAACAACAATCAGCCAACTGAGGAGTTTTCACGACCTAGCTAGCTTCTATAGATGGTTTTTGCGTGATTATAGTAGCTTGGTCACCCCTCTTACTGAAGTCATCAAGAAAAATGTTCCATTTAAGTGGGAAAAGGAACAAGAAAAAGTATTCAATTTGATCAAAGAAAAGTTAACTAATGCACCATTGCTTATTTTACCTAACTTTGCGAAAACATTTGAAATAGAGTGTGATGCCTCAGGAATAGGTATTGGAGCTGTTTTGATGCAAGAAGGTTGTCCCGTGGCTTATTTCAGTGAAAAAATTAGTGGGGCTGCTCTAAATTATCCAACTTATTATAAAAAGATGTACGCTTTGGTGAGGGCGTTGGAAAATTGGCAGCATTATCTATGGCCAAAGGAGTTTGTGATTCACACAGATCATGAATCCTTGAAATATTTGAAAGGACAGCAAAAGTTGAACAAACGACATGCCAAGTGGGTAGAATTCATTGAAACATTTTCTTATGTGGTCAAATATAGGCGAGGTAAGGAAAATGTGGTTGCAGCATTGTCCCGAAGGTATGCCTTACTTTCAACTTTATACACAAAATTGCTTGGTTTTGAATACATTAAGGATTTGTATGCACAAGATTCTGATTTTGGTAATGTGTTCAATGCATGTGAAAAAGTGGCAATTGATAAGTTTTATAGGCATAATGGATTTCTGTTTAGGAAAAATAAATTGTGTGCGCCTATGTGTTCTTTGCGTGAATTGCTTGTGAGAGAAGCTCATGGAGGAGGATTAATGGGCCATTTTGGAGTAGCTAAGACTTTTGGAGTTTTACATGAACATTTATTTTGGCCTCATATGAAGCTTGATGTGCAAAGAATCTGTGAAAAATGTATCACATGTAAACAAGCTAAGTCTAAATTAAAACCTAATGGCTTGTACACCCCTTTGCCTATACCTAGTAAACCTTGGACTGATATTTCTATGGATTTTGTTTTTGGTTTACCTAGAACTAAGAGGGGGAGAGATTCAATTTTTGTGGTGGTTGATAGGTTTTTTAAAATGGCACACTTTATTGCATGTCATAAAACCGATGATGCATCACATATAGCTGATTTGTTCTTCAAAGAAATTGTTAGGTTACACGGCATGCCTAAGACCATTGTTTCTGATAGTGATGCAAAGTTTTTGAGTTACTTTTGGAAGACTTTGTGGGGAAAGTTGGGAACCAAGTTATTGTTTTCTACTACTTGTCATCCACAAACTCATGGTCAAACTGAAATAGTGAATAGAACTTTGTCATCTTTATTGTGTGCTATCATTAAGAAGAACTTGAAAACGTGGAAAGATTATTTGCCGCATGTTGAATTTGCTTACAATAGAAGTGCACATTCAGCAACTAAGTTTTCACCGTTTGATATTGTTTATGGATTTAATCCTTTTTCTCCGTTGGATTTAATTTCTTTACCTATGAGTGAACGTGTAAACTTAGACTGGAAAAAGAAGGCTGAATTTGTGAAGCAAATTCATGATAAGGCACGGCTGAATATTGAAAGGAGGACTAAACAATATGTCAATCAAGCCAACAAGGGACGCAAGAAGATAGTTTTTGTACCAGGCGATTGGGTTTGGTTGCACTTGAGAAAAGAGCGTTTTCTGGAGCAGCGACGTTCAAAACTCCTACCTCGGGGTGATGGACCATTTCAAGTGGTGGAACGCATTAATGACAATGCTTACAAACTTGACTTACCAGGTGAAAACAGTGCCAGTACAAGCTTTAATGTTGCTGATTTGTCTCCATTTGATGCAGGTGTTGATTTGAGGACAAATCCTTCTCAAGAGGGGGAGAATGATGCAAATCTAGGAGCTGAAAATAGACATGGGGCTGAGCATACACGCGGGAATGTAGTGGAACTTGCACAAGATCCTTTATCACTCCCCGGTAGTCCAATTACAAGACTTAGAAACCAATATTTTAAGAAAGCACTTATTGGGCTGATTCAAGAGAATTGGAATGATTTTGGAAAAGTGAAGCCCAATGTGGGTCCAAATGAAAATCAAGGCTTTATCCATGTCATCAAGGCCATTAGCATACAAAAGTAATTGAAAAGGATAGTGAACCTACAAAAATGTGTTCATCAAGATATCGCCATGAAATGGCATGAATTGGACTATTTTCAAGGCTATGAAATAAGGGGATGAATCTAGCTTGGATTGGTTATGCTTAAATACATTGTTCATAGTCAATTAGCATACAAAAGCAATTGAAAAGGATAATAAAACTACAAAAACGTGTTCATCAAGATAAGGCCATGGAAGGGCATGAATTGGACTATTTTCAAGGCTATTAAATAGGGGGATGAATCTAGCATTGATTTGTTATGCTTAAATACATTGTTCCCAGTCAATTAGTGATATTTACTTATTATTAGTAGTCAAAAAAGGTCTAAAAACGTGGGAACTTATTTACTTTAATGTTGGTGTTGTTTCAAAGCTAAAATGAATGTTTTTCCTATTCTTGGAGGGTTGTTCCAAGTATAAAACATGGTACCCACGAAATTTGTAATCATGTAATGAATATTGAAATCAAGTTTATGTTATTGTGAGGTGTGTCCTCTTTGTTCTTGAAAGAACTCTTCGAGCTTATCAAGTTAGTCTTGTGGCGTTCAAACAACCAAACTTATCACCTTGATTCTTGAGTGATCCTTAGGTTTCTTGGTGTGGCATTTCTATCCTTCGTAGTCTTAGTTCTTATCTTGCTAGATAACGGGTTAAGGCTCAACAATCTTGTCTTTCACGTTCTTGGGGTTCTTGAACCATCATTGTTATCGGGTTTCATCGTAAATCGTCGGTGGGGTTCATATCACAAAGGGTGCCACGGGTCCAAGAGAAGAGAAATCTGCTCACCATTTCCCACAAGAGCTTTGCAATACCCAACAACTTGTCTCTGATTTTCAGAATTTTCCTCCAACTCCAAGAAGGATTAGTGGCAAGCTTAACCAAGAAGATAGAGTTCTTCTTGATCAAGAAAAACTTGCACCAATCCTTCCAAAGCGAAGCTTTATCCAAGGAGACCAGAAACCAGAAATGCTTAGCCACAGCCATTTCATTAGCTAGGGAAAGATCTCTAAGGTCCAAACCTCCTTGGGACTTATCAAGGCACAAGTCAGTCCAAGCCACTTTAACACCAGAATGCTTTACAGCTGACACGTTCCACAAGTAATTCCTAATAACCACCTAGATCATATTCAAGACCTTCTTGGGAAGAATAAATAAGCTAGCCAAGTATTGAAAAATAGCGTAGAGCACGGATTTAACCAGCTTTAATCTTCCAGTATTTGCTTTGATACTAAATGATATGAACCCCACCGATGATTTACGATGAAACCCGATAACAATGATGGTTCAAGAACACCAAGAACGTGAAAGACAAGATTGTTGAGCCTCAACCTGTTATCTAGCAAGATAAGAACTAAGACTACGGAGGATAGAAACGCCACACCAAGAAACCTAAGGATCATTCAAGAATCAAGGTGATAAGTTTGGTTGTTTGAACGCCACAAGACTAACTTGATAAGTTCAAAGAGTTCTTTCAAGAACAAAGAAGACAAACCACACAATAACATAAACATGTTATCAATATTCATAACATGATTACAAATTCCGTGGGTACCATGTTTTATAGTTGGAACAACCCTCCAAGAATAGGAAAATCATTAATTTTAGCTTTGAAACAACACCAACATTAAAGTAAATAAGTTCCCACATTTTTAGACCTTTTTTGACTACTAATAATAAATAAATATCACTAATTGACTGTGAACAATGTATTTAAGCATAATTAATCCATGCTAGATTCATCCCCCTATTTAATAGCCTTGAAAATAGTCCAATTCATGCCCTTTCATGGCCTTATCTTGATGAACACGTTTTTTTAGGTTCATTATCCTTTTAAATTTCTTATGTATGCTAATTGACTATGAACAATGTATTTAAGCATAACCAATCCAAGCTAGATTCATCCCCCTATTTCATAGCCTTGAAAATAGTCCAATTCATGCCCTTATATGACCTTATCTTGATGAACGAGTTTTTGTAGGTTCATTATCCTTTTCAATTACTTTAGTATGCTAATTAGACTCTTCAATGGCCTTGATGACATGGATAAAACCTTGATTTTCATTTGGACCCATATTGGGCTTCACTTTTCCAGATCATTCCAATTCTCTTGAATCAGCCCAATAAGTACTTTCTTGAAATATTGTGTTCTAAGTCTTGTAATTGGACCACCAGGGAGTGACAAAGGATCTTGTACAAATTCCGCTACATTCCCGCGTCTTCCACCTCTCCTCTCCAATCCTCGATCAAACTTGCGTTCCCTAGGCGCTATGAAATGGGGGGGTCTTCTATATTGTGTTGCGAAGAGAGATCGAAGACCAAGATTTTCTGACGCAGTGCGGGCACTGGATGGAAAAGACAGAGAAGAGAACAACCCACCGGAAGGGCATACCTCAGGAGCACCCATCTCCCCCGGCAAACATCTATGGACCGTCATCACAAGTATAAAGAAAGTTAGCAGAGGGGTTATATATATATATAATAACGAGGGTCTCGAAGAGGCTGACTACCGGTGGAACCATCTTCGAGACCCTTCTCATGTAAGGGTGTAGGTCCGAATGCTCAGCCCCACGTCCATTTTCAGCTCTTAGATTTGCATCGAACAGCCCTATTGTAAGCAAACTCCACAAATGTTAAACAATCCTCCCATGTCCTAATGTTCTTTTCTATGATTGCCCTAAGTAAAGTAATCAACGTCCTATTAACTACCTCAGTTTGCCCATCAGTTTGAGGGTGACAAGTAGTTGAAAACAATAACTTAGTTCCTAACTTTCCCCATAACACACTCCAAAAGTGACTATAAAACTTTGCATCTCTATCACTAACAATGCTCTTAGGTACGCCATGTAATTGCACAACTTCTTTGAAAAATAAATCAGCAATCAACTTAGCATCATCAGTTTTATGACATGGTATAAAATGAGCCATCTTACTAAATCTATCAACCACGACAAAGATACTATCACGGCCTTTCCTAGTTCTAGACAATCCAAGCACAAAATCCATAGACAAATTTATCCAAGGTTCATTAGGAATAGGTAGTGGTGTATACAACCCATGTGGTTTCAACCTAGACTTAGCTTCTCTACATGTAATGCAATGCTCACAAACCTTATGCACATCATGTTTCATACCAGGCCAAAAGAAATATGCTAACAGCATCTCATAGGTCTTATTTACCCCCAAAATGCCCCATTAACCTCCTCCATGTGCTTCCTTAATCAACAATTCCCTCATAGAATACTTAGGAATGCTTGATTGTGCTTTGCCAAGAAAGCTTGGACCTGATCAGGTTGTACCTTTGGCTCTTCCCATTGAAGAAAATGAGGTCAAGCAAGCTATTTTCAGTATGGGAAGTGGCGAAGCTCCTGGACCAGATGGTTTTTCAGCTGGGTTCTTTAAGAAAGCATGGCATGTGGTGGGTGGGGATGTAACCAAAGCTGTTTTGGAGTTCTTTACTACAGGTAACCTCCTAAAAGAGGTTAACTCAATTGCAATCACCTTAATACCAAATGTCCCTAATCCCACTAGTATTGGGGACTTTGGACCTATCTCTTGCTGCAATGAAGTCTACAAGTGCATCACAAAAATACTTGCTGAAAGACTCAAGCTTGTATTACCCAACATCGTAAGTCAGAACCAAAGTGCTTTTATCCCAGGAAGGAGAATGGCTGACAATATTTTTCTCTCCCAAGAATTACTTAGAAGCTACCATAGATCACTTGGTTTGCCAAGGTGTGCTCTCAAGGTGGACCTTAAGAAAGCCTATGATAGTGTGAACTGGTCACTAATAGGTAAAGCTTTTCAATGCCTTGGCTTCCCAAATGTTTTCATTTCTTGGGTCATGGAGTGCCTTTCTTCTCCCTCATACTCAGTGAATATAAATGGTGAACTGCATGGTTACTTTAGGGGTGCGAAAGGAATTAGACAAGGGGATCCAATCTCTCCTTACATCTTTGTCATCATCATGGAGGTCTTGACAGGGATCTTGAGCATTGCAGCCAAACACTCAGAGTTCCAGTTTCATTGGAGGTGCAAAGAGCTTAACTTAGTCAATATGTGCTTTGCTGATGACCTACTCTTATTCTGTAAAGGAGACAAAAACAGCATGCACGTGCTTAAGGAAGCTTTGGCCATTTTCCAAGAGCTATCAGGGCTTCAACCAAATATTTCAAAGAGTCAACTGTTCTTATCAGGGGTGAGCCCAGAGATGTCTTCTATCATTCATGCTGAACTGGGTTTTACAGAAGGGTCTCTTCCAGTTAGATATCTTGGTGTCCCACTCATTACAACCAAGCTTACCAAATCAGATTGTCAAGGTTTGGTTGACAGACTCACTATGACAATCAGTTCTTGGGAATCAAAGTATTTGTTTTATGTAGGAAGACTCCAACTTATCAAGACTGTCCTTATGGCTATGGTCAACTTTTGGAGTGGTCTCTTCATTCTCCCTAAAAAAGTGGTGAAGAGTTCACTTTTCTTGGTTTCCATTCCTTCTAATCCATCTTGGGTTTCGGAGAAAGCTTCTCAAGCTCAGGAGCAAGTTTCTGCCCTTTTGCTCTATAACTATTGGAGATGGTACTACTGTGAAGCTTCTTACAGATAATTGGCATCCTCTAGGTGTCCTTTGGGCCAGATTTGGGCAAAGACTTTTGTCAGGAACTTCTTGGACTATGGACTCTATGGTGAGTGTTGTCATTCAAGACAATCAATGGCATTGGCCAACTTCAAACACCTTTGAGTTTCTTGTGATTAGAAGTGTTCCAATTCCTCCTCCCCAAGCTCAACAACAAGATGTTTGGAAATGGAGTTCAAGTCAGAATGTAGATTTCTCCCTATGTCTAACCTATAAGGCACTATCCCCTACAAGACAACCGGTTAAGTGGGCAAAGGTGATATGGTTCTCTAAACACATCCCAAGGTGTAGCTTTATCTCTTGGTTGGCTTTGAGAAACAAACTTTCCACTAGAGATAGGGTTGCACAATGGGACCAAACACCAGGATTTTATTCTGATTGTGTGTGTTGTGTTGGCTACCAGGAGACACATGAGCATCTTTTTATCAATTGTTGTTATGCAGCTAGAGTATGGCCACACTTGTGAACAAATGTGATCTACACTGCCAGGTTAGGGATTGGGATCGGTTTGTAGATTGGATGCTAAGCTAATGCAAAAGGGAAGTCACTCAGAGGAGTCCTAGTTAAGCTAGCTTTTACTTCCTTCATCTTTATATATGGAGAGAAAGAAATGCAAGGATTTTCAAAGGCAAAATTAGAGATTCCAAGATCCTAACTGAAGTTATTTCACAATTGGTCAGATTAAGGCTTCGGGATTCGAAGTGTTTTGGCACTAATGATACTAATCTACGTTTAGTGGGTAGATGGGTTCTTAACCCAAGCATTTTGTAAACCTTGAATGTCTTATGAAGCATTGATATCTAATTTCAGTACTTTACATATTATCAGTTTAATTTGCGTGCAGATCTTAAGCCTCTAATCAGGCTCTAATTTTGTATTTCCTAGGGTATGCCCCTTGTACATGTGTAAGTATCTTTTGGTTTATACAATTTGTTTACCAAAAAAAACCAGAAATGCTTAGCCACAACCACTTCATTAGCTAGAGAAAGATCTCTAAGGTCCAAACCTCCTTGGGACTTATCAAGGCACAAGTCACTCCAAGCCACTTTAGCACCAGAATGCTTTACAGCTGAGTTAACTCTACTGCCAAGGAGGTTTGGACCTTAGAGTTAACCTGTTTCAATAATGATTGGGAACTAAAAACTCCAAAACAGCCTTAGTAAATCTTTTGGGTATGTCATATACTCGAACTGACGTTTCACACATAATACATGTTCAGGGTAAGGATTTGGACAGTTGTGGTCATGTTAGATGCTTATAGAGCCATATGGAGTCAAAAACACCCAATGGGACATGTTTAGAGCCAAACTAGACGAACGTGGCTCAACTTGGATCTTTGGGCATGGCATGTACTCGATCTGAATTTTGTTATCCAATACAAGTTTGGGGTAAGAATTTGGAGTGTAGATCATTTTAGGTGCTTTTAGTGCTGCTATAAATTCAAAAAGACCCAATGAGATGTGTTTAGGCCTAAACTAGATGAACTTGACTAAACTTGGATCTTTTGAACATGTACTTAAACTGAATTTTGACATCCAATACACATTTCGGGTAAGAATTTGGAGTGTTGTGCTCGTTTTAGGTGCTTCTAATGCCATATATGGAGTCAAAAACACCCAATGGAAAGTGTTTACGCCCAAACTAGATGAGCTTGCCTAAACTTGGATCATTTGGACATGGCATGTACTAGGAACTGATTTTTGAAACCTAATACACATTTTGAATTAGAGTTTGGATTGTTATTGTCATTTAGGTGCTTCTAGTACCATGCGGACCCAATTGGAAGTGTTTAGGCCCAAACTAGATTAACTTGGCTAAATTTGGATCTTTTGGGCATGACATGTACTCGAACTGCCTTTTTGATAAGCAATATAAGGTTGGAGAATGAATTTGGAGTGTTATTCTCATTTTAGGTGCTTCTAGTGTCATACGATGTCAAAAGATCCAATGTGACGTGTTTGGGGTCAAACTAGATGAACTTGGCTACACTTAGATTTTTGACCATGACATGTCCTCGAACTGGATTTTGACATGCAATACACATTTGGGATAGAGATTTTGGAATGTTGTGACCGTTTTAGGTGCTTTGCGTGCCATACAGAGTCAAAAAGTCCCAATGAGACGTGTTTAGGCCTGAATTAGATGAATTTGGTTAAACTTGGATCTTTTAGGCATGATATGTACTCGAACTATTTTTTGACACCCAATACACATTTGGGATAAGAACTTGAAGTTTTGTGGTCGTTTTAGGTAGTTCAAGTATCATACGGAATCAAAAAGACCCAATAGCACGTGTTTAAGCCCAAACTAGATGAACTTCGCTAAACTTGGATCTTTTTGGCATGGCATGTACTTGAACTGACTTTTCACACCGAATACACGTCAGGGATAACAATTTGGACAGTTGGGGTCATTTTAGGTGCTTCTATGCCATATGGAGTAAAACAAACCCAATGGGATGTGCTTAGGCCCAAACTAAATGAACTTGGCTAAACTTGGATCTTTTGGGCATGGCATCTACTCGAACTGACTTTTCACACCCGATGCACGATTATGGTAAGAATTTAGACTGTTGGGGTCGTTTTAGGTGTTTCTAGTGCCATATGGAGTCAAAAAGACTCAATGGGACGTGTTTAGGCCCAAACTAGACTAACTTGGCTCAACTTGGATCTTTTAGGTATGGCATGTACTTGAATTGACTTTTGACATCCGATACACGTATGATGTAAGAATTTGAAGTGTTGGATCATTTTAGGTGTTTTAGTGCCATACAGAGTCAAAGAGACCCAGTGAGACAAGTTTAGGCCCGAACTAGATAAACTTGGCTAAACTTCGATCTATTGGGTGACATGTACTCAAACTGACTTTTGACACCCAAAACACGTTTGGAATTGGAATTTGTAGTGATGCACGTTTATGGTAAGAATTTAGTTTGTTGTGATCGTTTTAGGTGTTTCTAGTGCCATATAGTCAAAAAGACTCAATGGGACGTGTTTAGGCCCAAACTAGACGAACTTGGCTCAACTTGGATCTTTTAGGTATGGCATGTACTTGAATTGACTTTTGACATCCGATACACGTATGATGTAAGAATTTGAAGTGTTGGATCATTTTAGGTGTCTTAGTGCCATACAGAGTCAAAGAGACCCAGTGAGACAAGTTTAGGCCCGAACTAGATAAACTTGGCTAAACTTTGATCTATTGGGTGACATGTACTCAAACTGACTTTTGACACCCAATACACGTTTGGAATAAGAATTTGTAGTGATGGACGTTTATGGTAAGAATTTAGACTGTTGGGATCGTTTTAGGTGTTTCTAGTGCCATATGGAGTCAAAAAGACTCAATGGGATGTGTTTAGGCCCAAACTAGACGAACTTGGCTCAACTTGGATCTTTTAGGTATGGCATGTACTTGAATTGACTTTTGACATCCGATACACGTATGATGTAAGAACTTGAAGTGTTGGATCATTTTAGGTGTTTTAGTGCCATACAGAGTCAAAGAGACCCAGTGAGACAAGTTTAGGCCCGAACTAGATAAACTTGGCTAAACTTCGATCTATTGGGTGACATGTACCCAAACTGACTTTTGACACCCAATACACGTTTGGAATAAGAATTTGTAGTGATGCACGTTTATGGTAAGAATTTAGACTGTTGGGGTCATTTTAGGTGTTTCTAGTGCCATATGGAGTCAAAAAGACTCAATGGGACGTGTTTAGGCCCAAACTAGACGAACTTGGCTCAACTTGGATTTTTTAGGTATGACATGTACTTGAATTGACTTTTGACATCCGATACACGTATGATGTAAGAATTTGAAGTGTTGGATCATTTTAGGTGTTTTAGTGCCATACAGAGTCAAAGAGACCCAGTGAGACAAGTTTAGGCCGGAACTAGATAAACTTGGCTAAACTTTGATCTATTGGGCATGACATGTACTCAAACTGACTTTTGACACCCAATACATGTTTGGAATAAGAATTTGTAGTGTTGTGGCCATTTTAGGTGCTTCTAGTTTCATACGTAGTCAAAAGTCCGAATGGAAATTGTTTAGGTTCAAACTAGATGAACTTAACTAAACTTGGATCTTTTGGGCAAGGCATGTACTAAAACTGATTTTTGACACCCAATACACATTCGGGATAAGAATTTTGTAGCCTTATGATTATTTTAGGTGCTTCTAGTTCCATACGGAGTCAAAAGACCCAATGGACCTTTTTTAGGCCCAAACTAGATGAACTTGGTAAACTTGTCTCATTTGGGCACGACTTGTACCTGACATGACTTCTCGCACCCAATACAAGTTGGGGTAAAGACTTTGGACTGTTGGAGTCATTTTAGGTGCTTCTAGTCCCATATGGAGTCAAAAAGACCCAATGGAACGTTTTTAGGCCTAAACTAGATAAACTTAGCTAAGCTAGGGTCTTTTGAGCATTACATATACTCGAACTGACTTTTGGAGTGTTGTCGTCATTTTAGGTGCTTCTAGTGGCTTACGGAATCAAAAAGATCTAAAGGAACATGTTTAGGCCCAAAATAGATAAACTTGGCTAAACTTGGATCTTTAGGGCATGGCATGTACTCGAACTAATTTTACACACCCAATAAATGTTTGGGGTGAGAATTTGGACTATTGGGGTCGTTTTAAGTGTTTCTAGTGCCATATGGAGTCAAAAAGATCCAATGGGACGTGTTTAGGCCAAAACTAGATGAACTTGGCTAAACTTGGATCTTTTGGGCGTGGCATGCACTCGAACGGACTTTTGACACCCAATGCACGTTTGGAATAAGAATTTGCAGTGTTTGGGTCATTTTAGGTTCTTCTAGTTCCATAAGGAGTCAAAAGACCCAATGGAAAGTGTGTAGGCCCCAAACTAGATGAACTTGGCCAAACTTGAATCTTTTGGGCATGACATGTACTCGAACTGATTTTTGACACCCAATACTTGTTTGGGATAAGACTTTGGAGTGTTAATAGGACTTTGATTACTTTTCTTAGGGCAATCATAGAAAAGAACATTAGGACATGGGAGGATTGTTTGCCATTTGTGGAGTTTGCTTACAATAGGGTTGTCCATAACACTACTCATTTGTCTCCATTTGAGATTGTTTATGGTTTTAATCCGCTTACTCCTATTGATTTTTTACCATTGACACATAATAATTTTGTGAGTGTTACTGCTAATTCTAAGGCTGATTTGGTGAAGAAGTTACACAAATAGATTGAAAAGTAAAATGCTCAGGTTGCTTCACGTGTAAATAAGGGACGAAAGCCAATAATTTTCAGCCCAGAGATTGGGTTTGGATGCATTTTCACAAAAAGAGGTTTCCACTTCAAAGGAAGTCCAAGTTGAGCCCAAGAGGAGATGGTCCTTTTCAAATTCTTGAAAGGATTAACGACAACGCATACAAAGTGGACCTTCCAGGTAAGTATAATGTTAGTGTTTCTTTTAATGTTGCTGATTTGAGTCCTTTTGATGTAGGTGATTATTTCAATTTGAGGATGATTCCTTTTAAGGAGAGGGGAATGTTAAGGATCAAGCTACACACTAAGTTTCAAGGATTAAACATCTCGAAGATGAGCATGATCAAGAAGGCAAGGAGCAAGTTCAAGAGGTTTCTAGTTCAATTAGCATGCCTCAAGGACCAATAACAAGGTTGTTCTCTAAGAAGCTTCAACATCCATCATTTGTAAGGTTTTGTTAATTTAGCTAGTGACGGTTCACAAGGACACCAAAGATTTGGGACAAGTGCAGCTCGAGTTCAATACAACTTAATTCAAGTCCAAGTTACTAATGAGTTTAATTAAGTATGTAATGTGCCACATTTATGTTTTCTGTTAGGCTGCACGAAATTTTACTTTATTTAGAGTTCAATAGTTTTATTTTGCTTAATATAGTCTATTCTTAATTATTAAGTTTTCTATTTTTGTGTTTAAAGGTTTTTAGGTGATGACGATCCGGTTGCACAACCTCAAAGGATGGATCTATTTGAAGTACCAAGAGTTCAAATCACAAGAGCTGGAGAAAAGAGGATGGATGAAGCAGTCAATGGGGGTATGACGTGGAGCAACATTGAGTATAACAGCCTACATGGAGCATGACGTGCCGTCCAACATGGCCGCCTACATGGAGCATGTGGTGGCGTCCAACATGGCAGCCCACATGGAGCATGATGTGGCATCCAACATGACATCCTACATGGACAATGACATGGCAACCAACATGGCAGCCGACATGGAGCATGATGTGGCATCCAACATGACGGCCTACATGGAGATGATGTGGCATCCTACATGACGGCCTACATGGAGATGATGTGGCATCCTACATGGCATTGCACATGGAGCATGACACGACATTTAAAATAATGATAAGGAATCAAGACAACTTGGGAATCCTAACTTTGAAGTGGACAACCAATAATAGTCTATTAGAGCATGACACCTTGACAATCCTAACCTAAAAGTGGACAGCCAATAGGAGTCTTTTGGGTGGATTACAAGTTCCATATTTATTGCAATTAATATTTCTTTATCTTTTAAATTTAGTTTAGGTTATTTAAACACTTTAGGACTCTTTAGGCTTCTAGTTTTTCTATTTAAGCATGGTTTCACAATGTATTAAATAACTTTGATCAATATAATTTCTTTGTGAGAGTTTTCTCTTTGGTTCTTCTTAGAACTTTTCAGATTTACCAAGAATATTCTTGTGGCATCTAAAACCTAGACTTATCACTCACTTTTCCTTCTTGTTCTTGAGTGTGGCGTCTAAACCATACCTTTGGTTTCTTTCGAAGCATTAATTTGGGTCTTAGGTCTTATACCTATAGTTCTCTTTGTGTCATAGAAAACGGGTCAGGGTTTATTCTTCATTAAAATTGATCCTTGGGTTCTTGAACCATCATTGTTATCGAGTTTCATCGCAAAACGACGGTGAGTTCATATCATTTGGTATTAGTGCTTTTGGTTCTCTAGAGTCAGATTCAATTCTGATTTTTTTTATTTTAACAGTGGTACTGAAAAATGATCATAACTTTTGATCCGGATGTCGAAATAGTCATTAATGCATATCATATCAAATGGATTTGTGAGACCTACAATCACTTCTCGCGGTGTTATATTATTCTGCACAGTTTCATCTAAAAATTCAGAATTTCAAATTTCAAATTCAAATTTCCATTGTTTTTGCTATCTTCTTATCACATATCATCTCTTTCTTTTACAAATCTGAATTTGAACATTAAATTAAACATAGAATTATATCATCTTATCATCTTCTCTTATCACCTTAGCATCTTATCTTATCTCATCATTTCTTTGCATATCATAATATTATCATAACCTCATCTTATCTTATCATATCTTTATCTCATCTTATCTTGTTTTTTGGTAAAAAAATTGTATAAGCCAAAAGATACTTACACATGTACAAGGGGCATACCCCAGGAAATACAAAATTAGAGCCTAATTAGAGGCTTAAGATCTGCACGCAAATCAAACTGGTAATATGTAAAGTACTGAAATTAGATATCAATGCTTCATAAGACAGCCAAGGTTTACAAAATGCTTGGGTTAAGACCCCATCTATACCTTTGGTTTACAAAATGCTTGGGTTGTAATGAGTGGGACACCAAGATATCTAACTGGAAGAGACCCTTCTGTAACACCCAGTTCAGCATGAATGATAGAAGACATCTCTGGGCTCACCCCTGATAAGAACAGTTGACTCTTTGAAATATTTGGTTGAAGCCCTGATAGCTCTTGGAAAATGGCCAAAGCTTCCTTAAGCACATGCACGCTGTTTTTGTCTCCTTTACGGAATAAGAGTAGGTCATCAGCAAAGCACAGATTGACTAAGTTAAGCTCTTTGCACCTCCAATGGAACTGGAACTCTGAGTGTTTGGCTGCAAAGCTCAAGATCCCTGTCCAGACCTCCATGATGATGACAAAGATGTAAGGAGAGATTGGATCCCCTTGTCTAATTCCTTTAGCACCCCTAAAGTAACCATGCAGCTCACCATTTATATTCACTGAGTATGAGGGAGAAGAAAGGCATTCCATGACCCAAGAAATGAAAACATTTGGGAAGCCAAGGCATTGAAAAGCTTTACCTATTAGTGACCAGTTCACACTATCATAGGCTTTCTTAAGGTCCACCTTGACAGCACACCTTGGCAAACCAAGTGATCTATTGTAGCTTCTAAGTAATTCCTGGGAGAGAAAAATATTGTCAGCCATTCTCCTTCCTGGGATAAATGCACTTTGGTTCTGACTTACGATGTTGGGTAATACAAGCTTGAGTCTTTCAGCAAGTATTTTTGTGATGCACTTGTAGACTACATTGCAGCAAGAGATAGGTCTAAAGTCCCCAATACTAGTGGGATTAGGGACCTTTTGTATTAAGGTGATTGTAGTAGAGTTAACCTCTTTTAGGAGGTTACCAGTAGTAAAGAACTCCAAAACAGCTTTGGTTACATCCCCACCCACCACATGCCATGCTTTCTTAAAGAACCCAACTGAAAAACCATCTGGTCCAGGAGCTTTGCCACTTCCCATACTAAAAATAGCTTGCTTGACCTCATTTTCTTCAATGGGAAGAGCCAAAGGTACAGCCTGATTAGGTCCAATCTCATCTTATCATATCTTAACCTCATCCTTTCTTATCATATCTCATCTCATCTTATCTTGTCTTTGTCTTATATTATCT
The DNA here is from genome assembly GCA_003255025.1 of Datisca glomerata. Classification (NCBI taxonomy): domain Eukaryota; kingdom Viridiplantae; phylum Streptophyta; class Magnoliopsida; order Cucurbitales; family Datiscaceae; genus Datisca; species Datisca glomerata. Next base: position 42,591 of record QANY01007958.1, read on the forward strand.
TATCTTATCTTATCTCATCTTATCTGATCTTATCTAATCTAATCATTATCTTATCATATCTTATCATTATCTTACCTTATCTTATCCTATCTTATCTTCTGTAAAAAAAATATAGATAGTATAAGCTGATCTCCTTTTGTTTCCTTATCTCTAATTTTATCCCTTAGTTGTTTCTTTTCCTTATCTTCTCATAGTGTTTGATTTGTTTAGGCCTTTTGGTTGTTGCTTGAAAATTCCAGATTCGTTTGTTAGTTTGAGCAAGAACCAAAATAGAAAACTAAGAGTGGTAAAGGCAAGAGTGTGTGAGATAATTAGAGGGTAAAAGCCAACAAACATAGAGTGAAAACACGAGTGGAATGAAAATTGAGTGAACCTCAATCTTTGAGTGTAAACGCGTGAGGAAGAGATTGTGAGGTCCTTCATTTTTTATCTACTAATCTTATTCTTTTTCAAGTATGTCAAACAGAAATAGTAGCAGAGGAATGGCTGAAGGAGACATTTCGAAGTTCCAAATGGAGGTGTTAGTGGGTGAATTAAAGAAGACGTTAGGAGAGGGCCTAGAACGATTGCATGAGAGGATTGATCGGGTCGAAACACGGGTAGAGAAACCTAGAGCTCCTATGGGGCATTGAAGCGAGAGAACACCTAGGGTTAAGTATAAGGATGAATTTGGAAATTACTTTGATGAAGAGGAGCGATATTCTCACATGGGCAGATTAGGCCATGGGGTTCGAGATAGATTATTCCGATATGAAAATAGAGAAGATAGGTTTGGTGAGAGGGAGGATAACAATTTGTCTAGCATTAAGATGAAGATACCATCATTGCAAGGCAAGAATGAGGAAATCAAAAGTGATTCTGAAAGGAGTCCATGCAACTACTAGAGGATTGAAGTGACATTAAAGAACGGTCGATGGGAAACTTCTGCTAAAAAGAAGAGCTCTTAGTGCCATAGCCAAAGAAGATGAGAAGGTACAACAAGGAAATATTTTTCATACTAGATGTCTTGTTAATTATAAAGTGTGTAGTATGATTATTGATGGGGAAGGTTGTACTAATGTGGCTAGCACTTACATGGTGGAAAAACTAAACTTGCCTATATTAAAACACCCTAATCCATACAAACTGAAATTCTTAAATGATAGTGGAGAAATCGAGGTGCATAAGCAAGTGTTAGTTTCTTTCTCTATTGGAAAGTATAAAGACGAAGATGTAGTGCCAATGCAAGCAAGTCATCTTCTCTTGGGGAGGCCGTGGAAATGTGATAGAAAAGCCACTCATAATGGTTACAAAAATAGATGTACTTTTGCAATTGATAAGAAACCCATTACTTTTGTACCCCTCACCCCAAAACAAATTCAAGAAGATCAATTGAAGTTGAAAAGAGAGAATGAAAGACAAAGAGAGATTGAGAATGAAAAAAAGAGAGAGAGTCAGAAAAATCAAGAGAGTGGGGTTTCAAAAAAAGGAGTGTTTGAAGAAAAGAAAAGAGTGAAAAATAGAGAGTTGGGTGAGAGGAGTGAGAAAAATCAAGAGAGAAGAAAAGAGAGTTTTGATGAAAGAGAGTGAGATTAAGAGAGCTTTGAGTTTCAACCGGTATTTGCTTGTACTTTTGTACAAAGAGGCTTGTTTTTTTACTAACGAACTTAAACACTCTTTACCTAGTGTTTTTGTATCTCTTTTGCAGCACTTTGAAGAAGTATTCCCCGAGGAGAGGCCAAAAGGGCTGCCACCAATTAGGGGAATCGAGCACCGAATTGACTTTGTACCTAGAGGTCCCATCCAAAACAAACCCGCTCATAGAAAATATCCGGATGAGACAAAGTAGTTGGAAAGACAAGCGAGCAAGCTCATGGAAAATGGGTATGCCCATGGAAGCATGAGCCCTAGTGCGGTTCTCGTATTTCTTGTGACTAAGAAGGAATGGACATGGATGATGTGCATTGATCGCCGAGCCATAAATAACATCACTGTAAAGTATCACCATCTCATTCCTAGATTATTTGGCTTGCTTGATGAATTGCATGGTTCTTGTTTGTTTACTAAAATTGATCTTAAAAGTGAATATCATCAACTTAGCATGAAAGAGGGATATGAATGGAAAAAAACACTTAAAAGTAACATGGATTGCATGACTGGGTAGTAATGATATATGGTTTAACTAGTGCACCTAGTACATTCATGAGGTTGATGAATCATGTCTTATGTGCGTTCATGGGAAAATTTATGGTAGTTATCATTCAAAAGAGTTTAAGGCAATGGGAGAAGTGTTTACGACATTTTAAGTTTGCATATAATAGGTTTCTTCATTATACTTCTTCTTTTTCTTCTTTTGAGATTGTTTATGTCTTTAATCCTTTAAGTCCTATGCATATTTTACATTTATCTACGAATGAGAATGTTAATCATGATGGTAAGAAACAGAAAGATCTGGTGAAGGTTTTTCATGCCAAGGTCCGAGCTAACATTGAGTAATATGATGAAACGTTCTCTACACAAAGGAAAACAAAATGGGTGAGTAAAGGGGATGGATCATTCCACGTCCTTGCAATAATCAATGACAATGCCTACAAGCATGATCTTATTTTCGGTAAGTTAAAATTTCATTAACCGAAGCATAATTTACAAATATTCAAGGGGCATACCCCAGGCATATTTAAAAGATTTGCTGAGCAAGACAGGAAAGAGACAGACCATTGGCTATATCAGCACAACTATCCAAGAAGATGCAAGGAGAGATTGGATCCCGTTGTCTAATTCCTTTAGCACCCCTAAAGTAACCATGGAGCTTCCCATTTATATCCACTGAGTATGAGGGAGAAGAAAGGCACTCCATGACCAAAAAAATGAAAACATTTTGGAACCCAAGGCATTGAAAAGCTAATAGTGACCAGTTCACAAGAAGAGAGTGATCAAAAGAAAGAAAGTGAATAAAAGAAATGGAGTGAACAAAAGATAGAGTGAAAATGAGCATGAAAGTCAGAGAGAGTAGAGAAAAATGAGGGGAAATGAATTGAGAGAAAAGAAAAAGAGGGCATTAAAGCCATAGCGAGAGCATGAGAGGAAAAATTCAATTACATTACAAATAAAAATGAGATGAAGAGAGCATTATTTTCACATCAACCCCTTATTGTACTTATATACAAAAAAGCTCTTTTATGTACTAATGATCTCGCTGGTTCTTTGCCGAGCAATATTGTTTCACTTTTGCAGGTGTTTGTGATTCACAACGGTCATGAGTCCTTGAAGCATTTAAAGGAGCAACACAAATTGAGTAAAATACATGCTCATTGGGTGGAGTTCATTGAGACATTCTCATATGTCATTCGGTACAAACAAGATGGAAAAAGGAAGGTTGAATTCGTTAAGCAGATACATGAGAAGGCAAAACTCAATATTGAGAGGAAAACGGAGCAATATGCAAAACAAGCCAACAAAGAGTGTCATAAATTGGTTTTTGATCTCAGAGATTGGGTTTGCGTGCACATGAGAATGGAACGGTTTCCAAGGCAAAGACGTTCCAAGCTGCTACCTAGAGGGGCTGATCCATTCCAAGTCCTTGCAAGACTCTATGACAATGGCTATAAGCTAGATCTTCTCAGTGAGTACAAATAAGTGTTACTTTTATTGTCATTGACTTGTCTCCGTTTGATGTAGGTGACAATTTGAGGACAAATATTTCTAAAGAGGGAGGGAATGATGAGGATCCGGTGTCACAAGCTCAAAGGATGGATCCACTTCAAGTACAAAGAGGCCAAATCACAAAAGCTACAAAAAATAGAAAGGTTGAAGCACTCAATAGGAGTATGACATGGAGCATGATGTGGAGCATGACAACCTGCATGGAGCATGATGTGGAGCATGACAACCTGCATGGAGCATGGCGTGGCATCCAACATGAAAGCCCACATGGAACATGATGTGGCATCCAACATGACATCCTACATGAACCATGACATGGCATCCAACATGGCAGCCGCCATGGAACATGATGTGGTATCCAACATGACAGCCTACATGGAAAGGCATCCTACATGGCATTATACTTGGAGCATGATGTGGCGTTCAATATGGCAATCCACATGGAGCATGACATCCATTTTAAATGATGACAAGGAAGCAAGACACCTTGGCAATCCTAACCAAGAAATGGACAGCCGATAGGAGTTTCTTTGGGTGGATTACAAGTTCCTTATTTATATTTCTTTATCTTTTAAATTTAGTGTAGGTTATTTAAACACTTTAGGACTCTTTAGGCTTCTAGTTTTTCTTTTTAAGCATGGTTTCACAATTTATTAAATAAACTTTGATCAATATAATTTGTTTGTAAGAGTTTTCTCTTTGGTTCTTCTTAGAACTTGTCAAACTTATCAAGAATATTCTTGTGGCGTCTAAAACCTAGACTTATCACTCACTTTTCCTTCCTGTTCTTGAGTGTGGCGTCTAAACCATACCTTTGGTTCTTTTCGAAGCATCAATTTGGGTCTTAGGTCTTATACTTAAGCTTCTATTTGTGTCATAGAAAACGGGTTGGGGTTTCTTCTTATTTAAAATTGATCCTTGGGTTCTTGAACTATCATTTTTATCGAGTTTTCTCGCAAAGCGACGGTGAGGTTCATATCAGATTTTAAAGAAGAAGAAACCCTGACCTGTTTTCTATGACATAAAGAGAAATTTAAGTAAGAAAAAGGTACAAAAAGAAGCTGAAGGGGAGTTTGGCCAAAGTTCTAATAGCTACAAGAAGAAGCTGAAGAAGAAGAAAGGAAAAGGTACCACGCACCCTAGTAAGTAGTGAAGGGGAGTTTGTCAACGAAAGGTGGGGTCACCCATTGCCCTATCAATCTATGATTAATTTAGCCACTTGGAATGTGAGAGGCTTCAATAGTTCTCTCAAGCAAGCTGAGGTTAGGAAGTTGTGAAGAGACTTTCAATTGAATTTGTGCTCTTTAGTGGAAACTAAGGTGAAATTTCCTAAGTTCTTATCAATTAGTCAAAGTGTGTTTCCTAATTAGCAGATCCTAGCTAATTATCAGTTTGCTAATGGAGGGAGAATTTCAGCTCTAATCAAGCTGTTTTGTGTAAAATCACCTTGAGGATCTCGGGAATGGTTTTCTTACTTCATTTGTGTATGCTTCAAACTCTTGTTCTGAGAGAATAGAGCTTTGGAACAGTCTTGTCCAGCACCATGACACTTGTGCTCAATACCCTTGTTTAATCACAGGAGAATTTAATGAGACTTTGCACCCTAATGAGAAAGTGGGAGGCCGGTTAGAGTGGGATACTGGTATGATGGAGTTTGGGGATTGCCTATTCAGAATTGAAGTGGAGGTTCACCCCTATAGTGGCTTCCAATTCACTTGGAGTAATCATCACGATGATGGCACCTATATTATGAAAAAGTTGGATAGAGCTCTTATCAACTCTTTGTGGTTAGACTCTTTCCCCTCTTCTACTTGAACTTTTCATACTGCAGGAACTTCTGACCATAGCCCTATCATTATTAAATAGGGTGGGAACAATGTTAGACCAAAAACTTGCTTCAGATTCTTTGATTTCTGGATGGATAGGCCGGTGGTCCAAATAACATGGGATATTGAGGTGAGGGCTTCAGCCATGTTCAAGCTTACTTCTAAGTTCAAATCAGTCAAAAATGCTCTGAGGAGCTTTAATCAAGCATCTTGCAATGGTATTTCAGCTAGGGCTCAGCTTGATAGGAGTAAATTGATTGTTGTCCAAGGTACTCTTGCTGATGACCCTACTAATACCTCTCTCCAAAATGAGGAAAAAATGGCTTATAATCAATTAATTGAGCTTAGAAATCCCGAGGAGAGATTTTTGAGGCAAAAAATCCAGAGTGCAAAGGCTGAGTTTTGGGGGACCAAAATACCTCCTATTTTTTCCAAAACCTGAGAAAAAATAGGTCTAGAGCTAAAAATAATCAAATTGAAGACCTCAATGGTAGCACCTTGATAGATCTGTCTGAGATTAGCCAGCATATTGTCTAGGCCTTCACTGACCTCTTGGGCACCCTATCACCAGAGAGGAGATTAAACAGGTGATTTTTAGCTTTAATAGCTCTAAAGTTCTGGGTCTAGATGGTTTTTACGCTGGCTTCTTCAAAAGAACTTGGCATATCATTGGAGAGGAGGTTTATTAGGACTGTTTTGTAGTTCTTTGGCTTCCAATCTCTACTAAAACAGGTCAACACTACTTCTGTTTCTCTCATCCCTAAGGTCTCTAACCCCACTAGGGTTAGTGTATTTAGGCCTATTTCTTGTTGTAATGTTATATATAAATGTATTACTAAGCTTTTGGCAGACAAGTTGAAGCTGGTTCTCTCATATCTAATCAGCCTGAACCAAAATACCTTTGTCCCGGGGAAAAGGATAGCTAATAACATTTTCTTATCCCAAGATCTCATTAGAAGCTACCAAATATAGGGCAATAGCCCTAGGTGTGCCCTAAAGATTGACTTGAAGAAGACATATGATTCTGTGAATTGGCACCTTATTGGCAGGATCCTTGATTGTTTGGGATTTTCTGAGGATTTCACCAAGTGTGTTGTGGAGTGCAATTCTACCCCCACTTTCTCTATCAATATCAGTGATGAGCTTAAAGGAGCTAAAGGGATTATACAAGGGGGTCCTATATTCCCCTTATTTATTTGTATTAGTAATGGAGATTCTTTCTGGCCTCCTTCTCTTTCCTGCCCAAGATCCTAATTTTGAGTTTCATTGGAGGTGCAAAAAGCTCAAGATAGTTAATCTTTGCTTTGCGGATGATCTCATCATTTTTTGCAAAGGATATGTGAAATCAGTCCAGCTTATTAAGGAAGGACTTCTCCTATTTGAAGCATTATCAAGGCTTCAACCTAAGCTTCTCAAGAGTCAGATATTCTTTTGTGGGGTGTCTGATATGGTTCAACATCATATTCTGGAGATTATACCTCTTACGGTGGGTTCCCTGCCCATGGGATACTTGGGAGTTCCCCTCATTACTTCTAAGTTGGGTAAGACTGATTGTGACTCTTTGGTTGAGAGTATTGTGTCAATAATCAGATCTTGGGAAACAAAATACTTAACTTTTGCTGGGAGACTTCAATTGATCAAGTCTGTCTTTGCAGCCATGTTCCAATTCTTGTTTAGGTTGTTTATTCTTCGCAAGAAGGTCATTAAATTGGTCCAAGAAGCCCTTAGGAATTACCTTTAGAATGCCAATGAGGTGAAGCACTCTGGTGCCAAAGTAGCTTGGGAGAAGCTTTGCTTCCCTAAATCTCAAGGGGGACTTGGGTTAAAGGATTTGACTCTCTCCAATGAAGTTTCAGTAGCAAGGCACCTTTGGTTCTTAATATCAAATGATTGCTCTTCTCTAGGGAAATATTGGTGCTTCACTTTTCTAGTGAGAAAGAGCTCCATTTTTATGACTTCCATTCCCTCGGATAACCCTTGGGTGTGGAGAAAGATTCTGAAATTAAGGGATAAATTCTCTCCATTTTGCAAAGTGACTATTGGCAATGGGGAGTCTTTAAGGCTTCTTACGGATCAGTGGCACCCTTTGTGGGTTCTCATTACCGAATTTGGTGCAAGACTTCTCTCGGGAACAGTTTGGGATATTGATTCTAGAGTGAGTAAGGTAATTCCAAATGGGAGCTGGTATTGGCCCTCTTCAAACACTTTTGAGCTTATGGAGATTAGAGACATCCCCTGCCCCCTTCCAATGTTCGTGTGAGGGATTCTTGGGCTTGGACCTCTAGTAAGAAGGGGCTTTTTTCGGTCCAAGATACCTACAAAGCCCTTGCTTCGGATAGGGAGTGTGTGAGGCGGACTAAGCTAATTTGGTTCAATCGTCATTTTCCTAGTCTTAGCTTCCTTTCTTGTGTGGCTATCAAAGGCAAGTTGCTAACTAAGGATCGAATGAAAATTTGGTTCATGCCTACACCTATTAGCCCTTCATGTGTCTTTTTTGTGAATGGGTGTGAGATCAGCTGAGTAGGTCTTTGTGGGATGCAAATTCACAAGGTCGATTGGGGACACTTTTCTAGCTAAATGTGGTTTGAGCAGCCTCCACTCAACCTGGTGTTAATGGATTTCGTGGCTCCTTATTAGGGCTAAAGGTAAGTCCCTTGTTAGCTCCATTTTGAAGCTCCTCTTCACAGCTTTTATCTACCATATTTGGAGAGAGAGGAACCTCAAAATCTTCAAGAAAAAATCAGAGATAGTGCTGTCTTGACCAAGGTTGTCTTGGGATCCATAAGGGATAGGCTTTGGTTGACAAGGGGTGTCTTTGACTATGATTTGAACCTTCTTCTCCAAGCTTCTTGGGACATCAACCCTATTATTTTTACCCCCCCCCCCCTTAGGGGCTGATTATGTTTTGTGTAATGCCTATATGTTTTGAAAAATTTGTTTTGCTACTGTTTTGTATTGGCTAAGTTTTATTTAGGTTTAGTATCATTTTGGTCCTAGCTCGCTAGGCTGATTATTTTGATTTTGTGGCCTTGTATATCCTAGGTATGCCCCTTGTATATTTGTATGTATTTTTTCGGGCTAATACATTTGTTTTCCTACCGAAAAAAAAGCAAACATGTATTGAATGTCAAAAGTCAGTTCGAGTACATGCCATGTACAAAAGATCCAAGTTTAGCCAAATTCATCTAATCTGGGCCTAAACACGTCCCATTGGGTTTTTTTGACTTTGCATAGCACTAAAAGCACCTAAAAGGACCACAAACACTCCAAAATCTTATTCAAAATGTGTATTGGTTGTCAAAAGTCAGTTCGAATACATGTCATGCCCATAAGATCCAAGTTTAGCCAAGTTCATCTAGTTTGGGCCTAAACACATCATATCGGGTCTTTTGTACTCCACATGGCACTAGAAGCACCTAAAATGACCAGACCACTCAAACTCTTATCCTAAACTTGTATTGCGTGTCAAAAGTTAGTTCGAGTACATGCCATGCATCTCAAACGTCAAAAGTCAGTTCAAACTTCTAGAGAGAGAAGCTCTCCCTTCTCTCTAGGTTTTCTGACTTCTGATCTCGTGTTTCCTTCCTCCGGGAAACTCTATTGTTGGTTTGGTCTCTATTAGCCAAGGTGGGTGGGGGACAAACACACTTATAGGGTACTAGCCAAGGTTTCTGCCTAAGGTGATTTCTTCTCTTTAGAAAGCTCTGGTTGATCATGGAAGGAAGAAAGCATCTCAAAGCTCAGAGCCAGCTTTTGAGTTTTGAAGTTCAATAGGGCATCTCCTTAGAACGTGTTCCTCATTCTCTCTCAGCTAAGGGGGGGGTCGTGAAATTACTCTTGGGGGAGTATTCAATGTCTTGATCAGTCCAAGACCTTACTTTATCTTAAGGAGAAGCCTAGTTTGAATCAGGGAGTCTATTCCATTTGATACGGAACCTCCAATAATAGCTTGAGAACCCCTTTATGTATAGGAACCCACGAAGCATTAACGTGAAAACCCCAAAAACCAATTTGGAAACAACCCCTAAGAAAAGTTTCTTAAAGCAATCCCTAAGATGATCAAGAACTAGAATAAAGAAAACTTGTTTCTGAATTCTAGTTTCGAAACACTCCTCAAGAAGGTGATCAATCTACTTAAATGTTTCTTAAATCATGTATTCTACTCAAGAACACAAATATAAAAGCAAAACAACCTTTTGGTTTTTCTTAAATTAGTTCTGGACCATAAAACATTCTAGCAAGGCATATTTAGGGCCTTTACTAAGGTTTCCTAAAATCCTAAAACCCAGGAATAGGAAACTAGCCTAATTATTTCAAATATTAATTAAGAATAGACTATATTAAGCAAAATAAAACTAATGGACTCTAAATAAAGTGAAATTTCGTTCAGCCCAAAAGGTAATACAAAAATGGCCCATTACATACTTAATCCGACCCATTAATAGCTTGGACTTGAACCAAGTTGCACTTGACTCGTGTTGCACTTATCCCAAAGCTTTGATGTCCTTGTAGACCTTCACTAGCTGAATTGACTAAGCCTTGCAAATGGTGGATTAAAGCTTGTTGAAGCTTCTTAGACCGCGACCTTGTTATTGGTCCTTGAGGCATGCTAATTGGACTAGAAACGTCTTGAACTCGCTCCTTGCCTTCTTGATCATGCTCATCCTTAAGATGTTGAATCCTTTGAACTTGGTGTGTAGGTTTATCCTTAACACCATTGTTGGTTGGTCTCTATCAGCCAAGGTGCGTGAAGTTTTCGCTCATGGAGACATACAAGGCTCTTTTTTTTTTGGTAAACGAGACATACAAGGCTCCATTCTGTACAAGGCAATCTCTATTCTAAGGAGAAGCCTCTTATGCAAGGTAACCAAGTTTTGGATTGTAATTATATACTCTCTCTCTCTTTCAGATTAGTTGAGAGCTAGTTTATCTAAGATTAGAGGCTCCCATGGAGGAGATTTCTCTCTAAGTCTAACCTATAAGGCACTGTCCCCTACAAGACAACCGGTTAAGTGGGCAAAGGTGATATGGTTCTCTAAACACATCCCAATGTGCAGCTTTATCTCTTGGTTGGCTTTGAGAAACAAACTTTCCACTAAAGATAGAGTTGCACAATGGGACCAAACACCAGGGTTTTCTTCTGATTGTGTGTGTTGTGTTGGCTACCAGGAGACACATGAGCATCTTTTTATCAATTGTTGTTATGCAGCCAGAGTATGGGCCACACTTGTGAACAAATGTGATCTACACTGCCAGGTTAGGGATTGGGATCAGTTTGTAGATTGGATGCTAGCTAATGCAACAGGGAAGTCACTCAAAGGAGCCCTAGTTAAGCTAGCTTTTACTTCCTTCATCTATTATATATGGAGAGAAAGAAATGCAAGGATTTTTGAAGGCAAAATCAGAGATTCCAAGATCCTAACTGAAGCTATTTCACAATTAGTTAGATTAAGGCTTTGGGATTCGAAGTGTTTTGGCACTAATGATACTAATCTACGTTTAGTGGATAGATGGGGTCTTAACCCAAGCATTTTGTAAACCTTTGCTGTCTTATGAAGCATTGATATCTAATTTCAGTACTTTACATATTACCAGTTTAATTTGCGTGCAGATCTTAAGCCTTTAATCAGGCTCTAATTTTGTACTTCCTGGGGTATGCCCCTCGTACATGTGTAAGTATCTTTTGGTTTATACAATTTGTTTACCCAAAAAAAAAAAAAGAGGCTCCCATGGAGGTTCTAGGGGTGGTGGTCAGAGTTTTTCAAGCTTGCCCAGATTTCTTGAGGTTGAAGATGAACTCTCATTTGCTGAAGGTGACAAATTGGTCATGTGGCAGTGGTATAGGATGGAGGTGACAGCTCCTTTTTTGAAGCCTACTATTTCTCTCTCCAATCAAAGTGAAGGAGGTGTGAGCTCCTTTTTGAAGCCTATTATTTCTCTCTCCAATAAAAGTGAAGGCGGTGACAGCTCCTATTTTGAAGCCTACTATTTCTCTCTCCAAAGCAAAGTGAAGGAAAGGTTCTCGGTTAAAATCTGGAGCCTACTATTTCTCTCTCCTATGAAAGAAATGATTTGATTCCAAATATGATAGGACAAGGTGGAGAGAGAAATAGTAGGCTCCACATTTTAAAAGAGTATCTAAGCAAGGTGTCAGTTCAGCAGCTAACCAAGGTGCCCACTCAGCAGCTCCTTACAAGTGCCAACTCAGCAGTTCCTTCTTTGTCCAAGGGAAAGAGCAAGTTAAGAGATGGGCTCTCTCTTCCCCTCTCTCTTATAGCAATTTTTTTTGAACACAAGGCTGCATTGGGAAAGAGGTTCCTCCTTCAAACTCGAGCTTCGATAGATCTCAGGCTCCTCTTGAGGGGGTGGTTACCTTTCCCTTCCCCATTATGTGATTAATGAGCTTCTTTTGTTCATCTGAAATTGGTTTTAGCAATTACTTGGTTGTTTGTTAAATCAAGAGTTTTATGTTTGTTAAGTTCTATATTAGACTTATGTTTTTCTGTTTCTCCTAAACTGTGTGGTGTGGGAAAATTTCTAGAGATTTATTTTTTGTAGGCTAAGTTAAGATAAAGTTAGGGATTGGATAGTTGTGCTGATATAGCCAATGGTCTTTCTCTTTCCTGTCTTGCTCAGCCAATCTTTTAAATATGCCTGGGGTATGCCCCTTGAATATTTGTAAATTATCCTTCAGTTCGAGTACATGACATGCCCAAAAGATCCAAGTTTAGCAAAGTTCATCGAGTTTGGGCCTATACACGTTCCATTCGGTCATTTTGACTCTGTATTGCACTAGAAGCATCTAAAATGATCACAACACTCCAAATTCTTATCCCAAACGTGTATTAGGTGTCAAAATTCATTTCGAATACATGTCATGCCCAAAAGATCCAAGTTTTGCCAAGTTCTTATAGTTTGGGCGTAAACACGTTTCAATGGGTCTTCTGACTCCGTATGGAACTAGAAGCGCCTAAAATGACGAAAAAAACTCCAAATTCTTATCCCAAACATGAATTGGGTGTCAAAAGTCAGTTCAAGTATATGCAATGCCCAAAAGATCCAAGTTTACCCAAATTCATCTAGTATGGGCTTAATCATGTCCTATTGGGCCGTCCTAGATTCTTAACGTTTTTTAGTGAGAGAAACTCTCCCCTCTCTC
>QANY01007960.1:0-15753 GCA_003255025.1 Datisca glomerata
TCGATTGTAGTGTTCTTTCTATCAGTAAAAGAGTCATGTACAATTATAATTATCCGCTTCTTCAAATAAAAAATGTAAAGATTCTGCCCAAATTTTTTCAGAATAAAAAAGAAGCATTGTAGAAAGCATTTCTAGATGGTCAGAAAAGGGAGTCAAGTACAACTATAATTCACCCAACATGATCATCCTGGGTGAACGAGAATTAGGGATCATATGCGAGCGAAATTCCCTCCAATGGCTGAGATGTTTAGTAGACTCTCTCCCCTTTTCTAGGGGTCAAGACCCCTACGAGTGAGCAGCAAAGGGAGGAGGAAAGAGGCCCCGGTGAACCGGCATAATTAGTGAACAAGTGTAAGCTTTGCTGCACGACAATACGGAGTACTGACCACACTGAGGGACATTCCCTGAAGCGAAGGATGCGAACGAGTAGAATCAATTTATTAAAATCCATGGCCTTGCACCGACCAACTAATGGACCATGTACTAAACAACCACTGCCTGAAAGGACTATGTCCAGGGGACTGCCCCACCCCCCAAGGTACATCTTGCGCCTATGGGCCACGATAAATATCCAAGAAGACACTCAAAGCTGAAGGATAAACAAACCCACCCGATGGATTGTTGAGCTACAAGTCTCACGACACAGGAGCGAGATTCTCTAAAAAGCCAAGGTCACGGGTGGCCAAGAAGGCGCACTCGGAGACTTGGGATCTCAACATGAAATGTGAAGGTTGCTTAAAGCCAGTCGACCGAGAAGCGAAAGAGAATCAACTAGTTTATATGGAATAGTCTAACACTGGGAACCGGGGCCTGGCCATCCTTCCTTTTTTATCGATAGTTTGACAAAGTTTGTTCGTCGACAGCTAAATGTTTTGTTATGGTTCAATTCATGGTCGCATCTGCAAACGTTTGTGATGAAGCTTTTATCATCGTAACAGCTTTTCTTGATGAAACACAATGTCGTCGTTGAGTTTATCGTCACAACATATTAGTTGGTCGCGAGAACCTTTTCGTGACCAAATATTTTTTGTAACAAAAAACATTATATGANAATGTTTTGTTCTGGTTCAATTCATGGTCGCATCTGCAAACTAGTTGATTCAAGTCCAGGCATTGATTGATCATTTCAGAAGAAACGATATAAAAGTACTTACCTTCTCCTTTGTGAGTCAAAGTGGGCTTCCATCCTCTCTTGCCTTGTGACCTAAGTCTTCCGTTTCTGGTTTTCTAAAATTTTTCCCCAATCTTCTATTTTTTAGCTTTTCATCATGCTTGAACTACTCACTAACTCTGGTTCTTTCGAAGAAGACATTTATTTGAAAAAAGAAATCAACACCTTGCTTGATCCACTGAATGATCAAGGGGATTGTGAGGACCAACGGGTGAGGGGAAAGAGCGATCACAAATCTCACGAATCAATTCAAGAGTAAACGTATGTGGTGGCTCCTAAACTAACTTCTCTCCTATATTTGATCATAATCAGGTACGTCTGGTCATTTAATTAATAGTATGGGATACCATTTCTTTTCTTTGTCTCGCTATATAGGGCTTGATTTACAATTTCCTCTTTTTCTTGTATTTATGTTAGTTTTCCTATTGTCACTTTCTGGTGCAATACTTCTGTAAGCCCTCCTTCAAATGAAGCGACTATAGCGTGAGTCCCTACTGCTTCGAAACTAAGGATTCAACGAGGTAGACAATAAATGGGGTCTTACAGAGTCCTCTAGTTCTTGCCCCATTTCCTACTTAGTTCCTATGGACGTTGGAAGCATTGACGATCTTTCTTCCTTTCCCTGTGGACTACTTTTTAGCCATGCTTGATTAGTCCTCGCATGACTCTTGTTCGACTCTATTGGCTGGGTATCAATACCTTCTACGATCCTGGAAAACCGTCAAAATTAGTGAACAAGTGTAAGCTTCGATGCCCGACAGTTGGAGTACTGACCACACCAAAGGTGTAATACGCCGACCCTTCGTAAAAGAACATTTTTTGTCAAACTGATTTGAAAGTTAATGTGATTTTAAAATTTAATTTTTAAAATGGATTATTTGTAATTTTTGTAAAACTATTTAATTAGATATGATTTATTTTAAAATTAAGTACTTCAAATTTTAAGAAGAGTTTTATTATATAAGTTTGAAAGCTCTCACCCATGCACAGTTATACACCAATCCAACCGTAAACTAATTATTTATTCTCACCTCTCTTCCTCACTCTCTCATTTTATCATTCACGCAACCCATCTTTTGTAACCGTTGTTCATATCTTTCTTCTACATCTTCATTCCTCTAAGTCTCATCTTCTTTGTTTCTTCTCTTTTTTCCCCTTTTCTCTTTCTATCACTCTTTAACCAAGATTCTTCATTAATTCTAATTAATCACTCTTTCAAAAAAAAAGTTGTTCTTCAATTTAAGTTGTTTGTGATACCATCTCTGCTATTTCTTTTACTTNCATCATTATGTCAACCTCTTTTAGATGAGAAATGTGTGTCGTAAAACATTTCTATTTGAGTAGGTGCTACCCGAGTTGAAGCTTCCTATCCAAAATGCAGTAAAAGTTGAGTAATTTGTTATTATATACTAAATATTATTAAGAGTAATAAAATAACATTTTGATTCACCTGACAGAATCGATGATCAAGAAAATATATAGTTCTTCCACTATGATTGTATGGAAGTTGTTGACGATTATGAGCATTGGATTTTTAGCATGCCTGTAATTAATGAGTTTTATGATTGAAATAATTAATCAAATAATCAAAATATAATTTATAAGTTTTGATAATATTAATTAACTCAAACTTCTCTGTCTTTCAAACCGTGCATAGGCAAACTGTGCACAACCTATCATAAATGCTTATAAGGATGTCGTCATGCTACCATTGGGAAATTAAAATTTGTTATAATGATTATGCAATGTGTACTTGTATCATTTGTATGTGTTAGTTGTTTCGCGTTTAATCCTTCCGATCATAATACTACTGGTCGATTCAAACTTAAAATCGATCTGCAATAATCTTTTACTGACAATGTCACAATAAAGAAAATATAATAATAAAGAGATATATCATTATTACCTGTATTCTATCAACTACAAATTTCAACATTGGAGTCCATTGAAAAGTGGTACAGAAGGTTCAACATAGACATTTATGGAGTTAGAATAAGAGATATATCACTATTCTCGAATCTCAACCATTAACATAAAAGACTTTTTGGTCTTGTGATGCGAGAATAAAATAATCATTTGCATACAAAGTTTGGCTCACATTTACACAATTGAAACCAAGATCTCTCTTCACTCTATTTTTTTTTTGCATCTATGTCTAACCATTCACATTTAAATAATATAATTTTTATTTCTTGTACATAGTGCATCTCAATCACTTCTAACCTACAAAAAAAACATGTCTCTTCACCATCATGTTCTCTTAGAACTACTAAGCCACTATTTTGGGTTGTCCGCTGATGATCACGATCTCTATTATGATGAACACCATTGACAATACTACATGAATATGATATGATTGATTATCCGGACAAAATGCTAAAGCATAAAAATCATCTGTGGCTTCTAATGACCCTTGACAGCATAACTCAATGATCTAATAAAAATGACAAAGTATTAGTTACTTCAATAATAATTTAAATGATAAATATTTAGTCAAATATGTACACATACCAAAATTCTAAACCATTCAGGAAATTGATTTCGATGACTTGAACTTAAGTCATCCCGAGTACCCCTGTTTAATTCTCTCATGTGCTCTCTGCACATATTAATCATATTATTTTAAGGATTTGTGACATAAAAATAACAGTTGAAAATTAAACTTAATCATGTTATTGATTTACGTACACTAAGTAAGGTTGTAGCTCGTTGCAATTATTCAGCATATATCATTAGGCAATATCTAATTCTTGTTTAGAAAGCTGAATTATATTTACCACCATTGGGGCGAGCTCGTTGAGTGAAGACAATCATTGTCCCCTCATTTCGTTTGTCAAAGCACTCATCATCATGGCAATCACTTTGCAATAATATGGTTTCAACGCCCGGAGATATAAAGAGCAAAAGGTCAACAATTCATTAACAATGTAGGCTTCTCCAATTGAACCCTTTGGACAAGCTTTGTTTCTAACATATTGTTTAAGTGTATGTAAACTCCAGCTTGGCTGAAACATCGTGATATGTTTTTTGTGAAGCCATCTAGAAATTTGACTTTCTTGAGGAAGAAGTATCCTAACAAGCCAAGGAGACATAAATGGTTACAAGATGAACATAACCGAACATTCATTTATTGGCTGCATGATCAGGTAACTTAAGTGATAATGGTATATATTCAGACTTGTAAATTTTATAAAGTACTTAATCATGGATTACTATTTGTAAGTTACAAATGATATTGATGTTTCTATAAGTGTAACAAATACACTGGGGTGGATAGCATACAACCATGCTTATGAGGTAATCAAATATTTTGGCTACGGCAAAAATGGCTATATATTTTATACAAATGTCGTGATAACGATCGATATTTCCCAAAAACTGGAGTTAGTGTAGTGGGACATAGAATGTAGATTGCAAGTCTTAAGGATAACAATCCTATTTATTCAGACTTGTCCTTTTATGGAGTGATCCATAAGATTTGGGAGCTTAATTATCATATGTTTAGACTTCTGTTGTTTAATGTGAGTGGGTTGAGAAAACTAATGGGATCAAAGTTGATGATCTTGGATTTACATTAGTTGATCTTGCAAGATTAGGTTACAAAAATGATCCTTTCAGTTTAGCTTCGCAAGCAAAACAAGATTTTTATGTCGAAGATCCAAAATATCCAAGATGGTGAGATGATTTACCTTCCACTCAATGAGAATATTGTAAAATTATTGTTGATAATGATTTAGATAATACATTATTAGATTCTTATTTGTTTGTGAAAGAGATGCCTTCTGTTGAAACATCTAACAAGATGGTGAAAATGAGGTTTCTTATGTTCGACCAAATGTCGAAGACATTGTGATTATTAAGGGTATTACATGTAAGTATGTCTTGTTGTTATTATGATATTGGTGTGTTTATAGATCTCTTTCACCCTTCAAAATATGAAAGGATGAAATACTTTTATCATATAATAACAAACAAGTTATTTGCAAGCTGTTTATATTTTAATATTTTATTTATAGATCACTTTTATAATTTAAAGTCACTAACCACAAACAAATCCAACACTGTAGCATTCTAGATGCGAACATATTGGAATGTTCACGCCAAGCAATGACCTTCCAAGGATACCCAATATTTCATTTCCATTTATGTTGCAAACAAGTCCTCCTGTAACATTAAGTTGGATACTGACAGTTGTATTCACATTTTGAGTTGCTAAAGATGTTGCTGTAATAATTAGAAGTGAATTGAAAAGCAATGAGACAAAAATTATTACATCCATTAATTTAAAATTAGATAAAAAGAAAGAACCTCTTGCCTTAGAGTGGATTTCATTAAGGAAAAGTCAATTAGGAAGGCGTAAACTCTAGCATACAGAATCTTTTTTCAAATGAAGTGTGTTTCATTTCTAAAGGCGTCTCATTTCTATCACTAGAAAGTCATCATCTGAGATGCATAGATAATTTGGTAATATTCATAAATTCAATGTGTTATTTGGTAATATACACTTGTAAGGTGCGGAAATCACATACTGACTGCGTGTTCAAGGATCATAACAGTCTTAAGTTTCAACTCAAAATTCAGTCAAGTAATAGTTCACTGAAAAATAAATAAGGGGAGCATTCATTATCAATGAATATGATATAAGTGAGGTTTTCATCGGAGATGTAGACAAACATGGATTTCATTAAAAAATGAATATGACGTTAGTAGTCCATATTTGCAAATGTTACCTCAAAACGACTATAAATAGTAATTAACAGAGAACAATGATTTTCTAAGTTCTAAACATAGCCTATAACTTTTCACCAATTTCTCATAGAAGAAGCTAACAAATATTTACAAAACAAAAACTTCATAGACCAAACTAACAAAAAAAATTCAATACTACTTTATGTCTTACCAATTAACATTTATTTTGAGTTGTTCAAAATTTGCGTTCTTTCGAATCTCAATATCTTTAACAAATAAGATAGCAATATCTTATGTTAATTGTTGAGAACCTTTGAATACTGAATAAAAGAATGGTCTCTTTTTCCAAGCAATCAAACTAAAGTTTTTATTAGTTTGAATTATGCAATTTTCCTGGCTATTTTTTAGCGACATGAATATAGAATTTAAACTAAATGTTTTATGTAGCTTTGAAATGAGATATGACTACTAATTAACCAATTAAGTATTAAGTAAGTCATCAATTGAACTGATTATGTGATATGTCTTAATTTTTCACGATCATACATAGGAGAACCAACACTATCTGGTGGAGATAAAAGTTAGGTTCGACTTCAAAGTGTGGGTGAGCAAGCCAAATCAAATTATGCACTAATCAATTATTGGATGATGAATATCCTTTTAGTTTAAGTCTTATAATAACTTTTGAGCCAATAATTAGTAAAGTCTATCAATTTCAATGAGTATAAAAGTTTGAGCGATAACCTAGTAAAATAAATTTTTAGAAAAACACAGTTTACCATCGAACTCATTTGATTTTTAAAACATCAAATGAATTTCATTTCATAATACTTAATAAGTTAGAATTTATTACTACTATTATTTTTTCTTGAACAGACAGTTGATTTCATTAAGAAAAAGGCAATTAGGAAGGCCTAAAACTCAAGCGTACAAACCCTTTTTTAATGTTGGATAGAATAATAATTTGTAAATAATAAAAACTATCACTAAAGTAGTAATGATCTACACTACTCTCCCTTAGGAGTTCTCTCTTTAACCTCTTTGAGTGTTAGTCATACATTATTTATTAAATGCTAAATGGACATCTTATTTATTAAAACTGACCAAATTCCGTCTAACTTAGCTTTTCCGTCCAATAATAACCTCTTATACCATCACCTTTATAAGGAAATAGATGATTTATGTGATTCTATTTTTCTTTTAAAGATATTTTATGTTTTTCAAGTGACTGAAGAATACTATTATAATATACTGAAAGACAATTTTAGTTAGGGCGTACGTCAATTCCAACAAAATCACACAAAATTAAAATGATGGCGACTCATTTTTATCTGTGCAAATATTATTCCTTAAATTATAGGAACTAGTCATTTGCTTTTGAAAACTGCCACTTGAGATGCATGGATAATTCAGTAATATTCATAAAGTCAATGTGTTATATTATTGTCAGCTATAAAAATCATGTAATGGCCTCATTTTCAAGGATTATACGATTTGTGACGGCCGTAAGTGTTAGCTCAGAATTCATCCAAATGACAGTTCACTGAAAAAATAAATGTGGGGAGCATGCATCGAAAATGAATAAGACAAAGGTGGGTTTCATTCCTTTCCCTACTAATTTTGAAGATCTAAACATATCCTATAACTTATTACCAATTTCTCATAGAACAAGCTAACGAATGTTGATAAAACTGAAACTTCAAAGACCAAACTAACAACAAAATTCAATACTACTTTTTGTCTTACCAATTAACATTTATTTTGAATTGCTCAAAATTTGATTTCTTTTGAATGTCAATATCTTTAACAAATAAGATAGGAGTATCTTTTATAGGTTGTTGAGAATCTTTAAATACTGATTAGATGAATGATCTCCTTTTTCGTAGCCATCACTAAAGATTTTATTGGTTTAAATTCCACAATTTTCTTAGCTATTTTCTAGCAACATCAATATAAGAATTCAAACTCAAAGTCTTATGTAACTTTAACGAGATATGATTAGTAATTTACCTATTAAGTACTAAGTCATCAATTGAGCTAATCATGTGATATTTCTTATTATTTCATGATCATAATACATAGGAGAACCAACACTATTTGTCTGGGACAAAAGTTAGGTTCAATATCATGGTGTGGTTGAGCAAGCCAAATCGATTTATACTCTAACCAATTGTCAGATGATGAATATCCTTTTAGATTAAACCGTGAAATGACTTTTTAGCCAATAACCTAGTAAAATCAATCAATCTCAATGAGTGTAACCTATTAAATTGGTTTTCAATCAAACACATAATTTACAATACATATTTATGCTGCAAACAAGTCCACATGTAACATTAAGTTAGACACCAAAAGTTGACATTTTGAGTTGCTGAAGATGTGACAATCAAAAGTGAAGCAAAAAGTAATGAGAGAATTTATGATAGCCATTGACTTAAAATGATATGAAAAGATAGAACTTGTTGTCTCATTATGGAAACTAGTCCAAAGGAATGCACTATTTATAGAGGTTTTTATTCAATTGGTTCATTGCAACTTTCCCCGAATTTATCTAAAATGAAATTTGCTTTCACTAGCTAACCACATTCTTGTCTATAACATAGAACTTTTAATTATACATTTAAAGTTTGTACCACACTAATTTTACTAATACTTGTATTCCAAACATTATAAAGTTAGATATGATGTTATCACTTCAATACTTCCGAGGCAAGGATATAATCTTGCCATACTTATTAGAATGATAGAGGAAGATTCAAATTCCATCCCATAAAGAATGTTTGGAAGCTCTTTTAAATATTATTATTCACTGTTGAAGTGTATTATATTTTAAAATTAGACATTTTTTATAGATCTATAGGATTAAAAGAAATTTAATATTCTTGTTGAATGCAGTGGCAATTCAGGCAAAGTTTGCTTGTCTTCTTTAAAATTATGTTGACTCCATCATGAATATCTTATTTATTAAATATTGATCGAATTCCACCTAACTTAGCTTCCCCTTCTATTTTTCTGTGGAGAGATTAAATTCTTATAACATCACCTTTACAATGAAATACATGGTTTATGTAATTCTACTTTACTTGTGAAGCTTTATGTTTTTCATGTGGCTAACAAATACTATTTACTTTACTAGAAGAAATTTTTTGTCAGGATGTATCTCAATCCTAATGAAATTGAACGAAATTAAAACAATAGTCCTTATTTCTATTTATGTAAGTGTTATTCCATAAGTTTTAAGAAATAATTGTTTACTCTAAAAAATTTCCACTTGAGATGCATGGATTATTCAGTAATCATAAATGCAATGCTTATATACTTGTCAGTTGTGGATATCACATAATGACCATGTGTTCAAGGATCGTAAGGTTTAAAACGGTCCTAAGTTTCGGCTTAGAATTCAGTCAAGTGATAGTTCACTCAAAAAATAAATGAGGGGAATGTGCGGCAATAGTGAATATGAGAGGAGAGAGGTTTTCAATGGAGAAGAAGACAAACGTGGGTTTGTTTTAAAAATGAAAATGACGCTAGTAGTCCTTTTTTTATAAAAGTTTCCTAAAATGTGTATTAATTATACTAGAAGAGGATAATGTAATACTTCACATTTTTCTTTCTTTCCTACTTAATTTTTAAGATCCAAACACAACCTATAGCTATTTACCAATTTCTCATAGAATTAGCTAACAAATATGAACAAAACCAAAACTTCAATGTTACTTTTTGTATTGTTAGTTAATATTTATTTCAAATTGTTCAAAATTTACTTTCTTTTGAATTGCAATATCTTTAACAAATAAGAAAGGAATTTCTTTTGTAGCTTGTTGAGAAATTTTGAATTCTAATTAGGAAAATGATCTCTTTTTTTCTTAGCCACTGAATATATGATTTATTAGTTTGAATTCTAAAATTTTCGAGGCTATTTTTCAGCAACATCCACATAAGAAATAAAATTTAAAGCTTTGTGAGGTTTTCATCGGAGACATCAGATAATAGCCACGTGTTCAAGCATCATAAGATTTACAATGAGCCTCAGTGTCGACTTAGAATTCAGTCAAGTGATAGTTCACTCAAAAAATAAATGAAGGGAGCGTGCGGCAGCAATGAAGATGAGAGGAGAGAGGTTTTCAACAGAGAAGAAGACAAACGTGGGTTTGTTTTAAAAATGAAAATGGCGCTAGTAGTCTTTTTTGTAAAAGTTTCCTAAAATGTGTATAAATTGTAACAAATAACAATCTAATAATGTATCACCTAAATCATCATCAACAATACTTTTACGATATTCTCTTTGAGAGGAAGATAAGACAACTGACCATCTTGAATCTTTTGGATCTTCAATATAAAAAACTTGTTTTGCTTGCGAAGCCAAAATGAAAGGCTCATTTTTGTAACCTAATTTTGCAAGATCAACTAATGTAAATCCAAGATCATCAACTTTGATCCCATGACTTTTCTCAACCCACTAACGTTTAAACAAGTGAAGTCTAAACATATGATAATCAAGCTCCCAAATCTCTTGGCTCACTCTATAAAAGGACAAGTCTGAATAAATAGGATTGTTATCCTTAGCAGTTGCAATCTACATTGCATGTGGCACTACACTAACTCCACTGTTCTGGAATAATGGATCGTTATCATGGTATTTTGTATGAAATCTATAGCCATTTTTTGCGTAACCAAAATATTTGATTACCTCAAAAGTTAGGCCGTATGCTATCCACCTCATTGTATTTTTTACACTTATAGAAACTTCAATATCATTTGTAACTTACAAATAATAATCCATGATTAAGTACTTTATAAAATTTACAAGTCTGAATATATACCGTTATCACTTAAGTTACCTGATCACGCAGCCAATAAATAAATGTTCGGTTATGTTCATCTTGTAGCCATTTATGTCTCCTTCATTTGTTAGGATACTTCTTCCTCAATAAAGTCATATAGAGTATGAAATAAAGAACCATTATAAAAAAAATGATCATGATAACAAATAAAAATTGGAGATTATTATACATACCCGATATAGGGTTGAACTTCATTATTATTTTCTAATACGTAATGATGTACTTGCTTCCATAGTTCGTGATCAATTATTTCTACATGAGTACTTGATCAAAGCTTACCATCTTTCAAATCATCATATGAGAATGTGACTCCAATTGATTCAACTCCTAGATTTTTGGTGCCTACCTCTAAAGCTTCTTTAGTAATATAACACTCAGTCATGCAACCCTCTGGACGATTGTGATTTCTTACATAACCCTTTAGCACTTTCAAATATCATTCAAATGGGTACGACCAACGTAAGTAAACTAGTCCACAGTGTCATACCTTTCTAACAAGGTGCACAGTGAGATGAACCATGATGGTGAATAATGTGGGAGGAATTTTTTTTCAAGAATACATAACCTCAGAACAATTTTTTTTGTAGCACATCTAGTTGTGTAATATCTAACCTTACTACAAATTACATTAAATAATGAACAAAGTTTGGTGATTACATATCCTACATGATCTGGTAATAATCTGCATATTTTCACAGGTAGTATGTGTTGCATTAATGCATGACAGTCATGAGATTTCAACCCATTAAAACTAAGATCTTTCGAAGAAACTAGATTTTCAAAATTTGATGAGTACCCTTCAGAAACTTTTATGTCAGCTAATGTAGTGCATAGTTTCTTCTTTTCTGCTCATGACAATTCATAACAAGCTAGGGGTAGTACTGTTTTTTTCATTGACTTTTGGTGTTTCTTTTGGTCTAATGCCCATTTCCACAAGATCCATACGACTAGACAGCCCATCTCTTGTCTTCCAACAAATGTCAAGTAGTGTTCTTATAATATTCATGCAAATATTTTTTTCAATGTGCATGACATCGAGACAATGTCGAACATGTAAGTTTTTCCAATATTCTAGATTGAAGAAAATTAATTTATTCTTCCAATAAGATTTGGACAATCCATCTTTCTTCGATTTCTTCACATTCTTCTTTCCCAGTGTAAATCAAACTTTCTCAACTCTTTCCAACACTTGTTTTCCACTATAAGGTGCATGAGCCATTCTAAGCTCTTGATTACCATCAAATACTATTTTTTTCCTTATGTAAGGATGTGTGAGTGGTAAAATCTTTTGTCCGATATATGCATTTTGTTTGTTGTGTTTTAGCCTAATAGAAGATTTATCTTATTTACATATTCGCAAGCATAATAACCTATAACACTAAATCCACATAAATTTTCATATGCAGGAACATCATTGATCATCCACATTAAGACTACTCTTAGAGTAAAACTCTCTTCCTAATATATATCATACGCCTTCCCAGAGAACTTTAAGATCAACAATCAAAGGTGCTAGATAAACATCAATATCATTTCCTGGTTACTTAGGACTAGCTTTTAACAATGTTAACATAATGTATTTTCTTTTCATACACAATAATATATCACCATAATCACAGGCCAACAACTATATTTACTAATATGCGAACTAAATGGTTTTATCCCATCTGCTACAATAGCTAGTCGAAGGTGTCTTGGCTCAGCTGTAAAATCTTGCCACTTGTGTGGTCTATAAGCTTCCAAGATGGAGAATTAGTTGGGTGACGCAATTTACCAGTTGTTTCCTTATCATAAGCATGCCATGTCAAGTTTTTTGTAATATGGCTATTCTTATACATTCGTTTAAACTGTTTATGTGGCTCCTGTAGCTGTGGAAAACAAAACGCTATTTTAACCAGTTGTGTTCATGAACCATCCAAATAACTTATGAGTAATTTGTTAAAATAAAAAATTAATGCATAAAATAACTTTTATAATCTTAAGACACGCAAAAAACAAACTTTCTGAGAATACCATCTAGAAATGTTTTCTACAATGCTTCTTTTTTATTCTGAAAAAATTTGGGCCGTATTTTTTCCTTTTTATTCGAAGAAGCTAGTAATTATAGTTGTACTTGACTCTTTTACCAATACAAAGAACACTACAATCGAGAAATTTCCATGATTTGAATTAATTTTTAGATAAAAAATTATCATGGTTATTTAGAAATCAAAGTAATTCCACATTTACTAAATCTTGGTCGTAAGAAGTATCAAACAAGCAATTTATCGTTGTATGCTTGATTTTGTAAAAAAAACATCTTTCTTTGATCTTCCATTCTACACATTATTTTTAATATTTTTATTTATTAGGTTTGGAACGAAAAATATTATTTTGAGGGAGTTTGTAATGGTATAGTTAGAATTACTAGGCAAGTTCAGGTTTGCTTAAGATTTTATTAGTTAAGAGAAATATGTTAGGTTTAGTTAATGGTAGTTGTTGAATTTTTAGTTAGTTGATGGTTGGTTTGTTTCGTGTTCTGGCATTTACGAGGCTTTTTATATATTTTGTTTGCATCTATGGAGAATATGACCCCTTGTATAGTTGTATTTCTTTGTTTGAAATATATTTTACCTTTTAAGAAAAAAAACTAAAATAATATAATGTGCTATAGGTAAGAATAATTTTGTTCTTTTGTTACAAAATAGAAAAAATAAAGTAAAGAAAAAGGATAACAGGTATGAAATAGTTTTTATAGTCAGTAAGAAGATGGATTGCTTTTACGCAGGAAAGTAAGGTTGTTTTAACTACTGGGAGCTTACATAGTCGGATATCTTTAATGGTTTGTTGAAACTTTGTCTAGCTGTTTATATACCTCATGATTAGTCAATGGATATGTCCAAGTCATATGATTGGATATTTCAAGGTCTTGGTACTGGAAATTTTTAAATAACTATCAATTGATGAGGTAGTGGATATTAAAGTTTACTGGCTAGTCAAACAATTTTCATGATAAAACTTTATTGCAATTCTTTGGTATTCTTTGTTTTATTTTCTTGGGAATCTTTTGATGAGAGTTTCTCTAAATAGTTATTTACTTTACAGAGCAACAAAAATTAACAAAAGTTGGATAAAAAATCCTAATAGATTGTCCAAGGAGTATGTTGCTAGTATTTCACAATTTATGAACATGACCAGTAATTATCTCAATGAATCGGGGAACACTCATTGTCCACGTAAAAAATATCTTAATCAAGAGAATTGTCTTCAATCGAAGTCAAAATGCATTTGTGCCAATATGGAATGGTATTGAGCTATGAGCATTGGGTGTCTCATGATGAAGAGATACAACGCTATCACCATTCACCGAGATATGAAGATGAATAGTACTATATCTCGCTATGGTAGTGATGATGGTGATGGTGGTGATGATAATGATGGTGATGGTGGTGATGATAATGATGATGATGATGATGGTTGTGGTCGTGGAGATCAGATGAGAGGAATGTTAAATAACATGTGTGATTTTGGCAGGATGGAGATGAATGGTGAACAAGTTGGTGAACAATACGAATAGAATAAATCTAAATGCAGAGACGTTAGATAGATTTAGTGATTTGTTTAGTGAAGTCGAAGAACTTTATCTTGGTTGTTGAAAGTATACTTCATGATGAAGGTATGAGCATTGGGTGTCACATATGATCATATGTGGTGGAGTAAATTTTATGACGTAACAAGAGTTGCACCAAGAAAGTTGATAAGAGAACATACATTGAGGAAGTTAGATCAAATTCAACTTGCCCAGTTTGACAAAAACCCAAACAAGTTAGAAAAAAGCGTCATGTAGATGGTCTTAATTAGAGTAAGAAAAGTGTAATTTTTCAACTTCTATATCGGTCTAAGTTTAAAATTAGACATAAATTGGATGTCAGCATATTAAGAAAAATATTTGTGGTATAATATCAGGTACATTGTTGAATATTGAAGGTGAAACAATAAACACTTGAAAAGCTCGATTGGACCTAGTCTACATGAAAATGAGAAAATACTTACACCTTGAACAGAAAGGGAACTAATATTTTAAACCACCCACATGTTACACATTAACAAGAGATGAGAGAAGAATGTTTTATGATTTCTTAAAGTGAGTCATGTTTCTAGATGGCTTCGCAACAAACATAGCACGATGTTTCAACCAAGATGAAGGTAAGATTTTGGATTGAAAAGTCATGATTGTCTTGTTTTACTGCAAATATTTTTTCCAGTTGGGATTCGTGGTTTATTGCATAAGAATGTGTGCACTTCTTTGGTTGAGTTGTATAACTATATAAAAGTATTATGCTCGAAAAGAATCAACACTAAGGACTTTGACCTTCTTGGAGACAGAATAAGATTGATCTTGTGTAAGTTAGAAAGGGTCTTCCCCCAACTTTCTTTGATGTTTTAGTACATTTGGCAATTCATTTCCACATGAAGCAAAATTGTATGGTCTTGTTGATTATAGTTGGATACACCCAATTGAAAGGTATACCTTTCAACCCTTCATTTACTTATCCCTCAGTTATTTCATGCACAATGTAACTATTATCATATGACTGGAGTTTACATACACATAAACAATATGTTAGAAACAAAGCTTGTCTAAAGAGTTCAATTGAAGAAGCCTACATTGTTAATGAATTGTTGACCTTTTGGTCATTGTATCTTCGTGGCATTACAACCATATTCACGTAAAATGAGACGCATGATGATGAGTACTTTGACGAACCAAATGAGGGGACAATAGCACTCTCCACTCAACAAGCTCACCCCATTGGTGGTAAAAATATAATTCAGCTTTCTAAACAAGAATTAGAGATTGCCTCATGGTATTTTCTGAATAATTGCAATGAGCTACTATCTTACTTAGTGTCAATAAATCAATAACATGATTAAGTCTAATTTTCAATAGTTATTTTTTATGTCACGAATTCTTAAAATAATATGATTAGTATGTGCAGATAGCACATGAGAGAACTAAACAGGGGTAGTCGAGATGACATAAGTTCAAGCATCGAAACCAATTTCCTG